>JAHPZR010002047.1:2500-15000 GCA_019787425.1 Platygyra sinensis
AAGAACAATGCTTTCGGCATTAGTGGGTAGAAGGGTGTCATACTCCGGCAAAAAGTGTCATTATTGTGTTGCATCCTGATAGGTCACGCGAGAAATTAGGCTTGCATAAAATTGCAGATTATTAGGGATATTTATAAGTAAGTAAGCAAAACCTTTATTTAAGTCTCGATGTATTTAGCCTAAGTATATAAGATATTGTACTTAACTTATGAAAGTTAAATATTTACAAGAAAATAATAAAAATTAATGAGTACGGGAGATCCTATTATTTCATGGTTGGTGAGCACGTACGATTTTTATATTATAGAGTTAATTTGTATTAAACAACGAGTGAATAAAAATCGTACTAACGAACTAATGGTGAAATAACTTATCTATTATATATATACCGAGATAATAAGCGAACAGAACTCAAGAGAAACATATCTTTAGTTTCTTTCAAAAGAAAACAACGCGCGGTGAAGCTGCCTTCAGAGTTGTACTGAAGTGGCTTCCTTGTAATATACTTTCATCTAAATTATCAAGCAAAAACTGCCGTTAAAAGGCAGAACTGGTTAAAAAGAAAAAAAAAAGCAATCCTGAAAATATGTCGCTTCCTTTGCTTCGACTGAAGCGCTTTTCCAGTTGGCTCGAACTGGACGTCTTCCATAAAGTAAAGTCCATAGTTACCTTTTTTTTTTTCAAATGGCGCTCAAAGCTAGCGAAGAATGCCCTTAAGGAATAAGGCTCGCATTCCTCATTATCTTCTTTTTCTGCCAACCGCTATGAGGAACTCGCCGAGAAACTTGTTTAGCTCTTGGAGTCAATTCGTTTTTTCGTCTGGTCTTTGAAAACAGCAAATTCGTGGAACAGAGTAACAACGTATTTGGTCTTTGTTTTGGTGTTTTCATTTTACTGTCCATCTAGGGACTCTTCTACTGATGAATCTTGGCTCTGAAGACGGTTAGTCTGAGTTGTAGCTATTTGTGTAAAGATATATGCGCGTAAGCTGTTAGAAATGTCACGTGCTATTTCCCAGTCAAGAGGAGCGGCGAGTGAGCGACACGGTTTTGTTCACCAGTGGAAATAATGATATAGCCAATCAGTGCGTCGATACGTCGTTTTTCGCTAGTGAAAGAAAATGGTATGACCCATCAGCTGGCTTCTTTAGCGCGAAGAGACTTTTTTTATCTCCACGGTTTTTGGTGCGCAATCTCGGTATGTATATTGTAAGGAAGTGTTAAACCTAAAATTGTAAGCGAAGGTCGCTACTTTCGGCACTTTATAGTAGCTTCATTAAAGATATGTCAATATGACGGGTTTTTGTATATAAGATATTGTTATCAGCGTTAATAATACACACAAAAAAAATTACTCGATTCTGATTACCTGAGGGCAGTGCAGTTAAAGCGTAACACCAGTGCAAAAAGTGTAACAGCGGTGCAAAAAGTGTAACACTAGTGCAAATAACAATCGTAATTCTGGATTATGATTTGCAGAAAGACAATGAGAAATTTTGTAGGCCAATGATATCATATAAAGCAATAGCAAAAATTTTGTACGGAAACTTTGAAAAAAGTTTTCTCGAATGCGAAATAAACGGCTTCAAGAAACATCTTCCGGCACCTTTTCCGCGCGAATTTTTTCATGTTTGTATTATTAATAAGTATTCATACGGTTTTTTCTCGTTCAAATTGGACTTAATTTGCACTTGTGAGTTTTTCAAAAAGCTGAAATTGCACTCGCCGAAGCGGCTCGTGCAATTTCAACTTTTTGAAAAACTCACTTGTGCCAATTAATTCCAAATTGTACTCGAAACCGTATGATTACCTATACTTATTGAATTGTTAATTGAGTTTTTCACATTTAAAATGGCCTCAAAGGGACAGACAAACGCAATAAGCTAACATAGTACAGTTGTTGCGCACTGATCGTGTTTGCCCACTTTGGAATATGTTGCAAGATGTTGGATTATGCGACAGGTTGACATAAGAAGGCTGGGCTGATATGTTGCCTGTGTTTATCCTGACATTAGTATATGTAATCGCATGGGGCCGAGGGCAATTAAAGATTAATTTCACGCGTATTTTCAAAGTTTTCTCAAAATTGCCCCAGTCGCGAAGCGACGAGGGCAATTTGGAAAACTTCGAAAATACAAGTGAAATTAATCTTTAATTGCACGAGGACACATGCGATTACTTGTTTATCACATACCGGGCAAAATTATTGAGGAAATCCCATTCACGCGCGACGGAAGTCCTTTCAATGCCGCGACATATGAGGATCAACTGAACTGACCAATCAATTTAATGAACATTTTATTCTCAAAATGCAGCAAAATTGACACGTTTTCATTCTGTTTTAAAACGTTCAATTCGGTAAATCGTTGCTGTCAACAAAAAATGGGGATTAAACTCTAAACAAAATTCAGCTTATTCAGAGTCAGAATCTGGCAGAAAGATCCTCTTGTAACCTCGCTTGCTCTGGCTGAGGCTTGATTGTGAAGAATGGCTTCCAGCGATGTTGAAAGTCACATTGCAATGGCTGAAATTCTAGACTTGACTGGGAGCTGTTTGTGATGAGGCGAGAGGTTGGAGTACTGGTCTTGCATTTGTGGCATTGTCGATGATGTTGGACATAATTCTCTGCTCGTTTTCGTCGCCGGAATCATAGTCGTCTAATCCTTGCTCGGAGCTGTGGCCAGTGATGTTTTTAATCTCACATTTCGGAATGCCGGAGGTCTTCAACTTCTTTACAACCGTTTTTCTTCCACTGTGGTTGGTTAGCTTTTTGTCTGGGCAAACATCTTTCAGAGGTGAGTTTTCTTTCATTGTTTTCATTATGTTATTTATGGTGTTTTTACCCATGGGTCGTTTTTTGTACCACACGCTAGTCTGTGGCTTGTCGATAACACTGAGGTACACTGGCCCAGTCGTCTTTAACTCTGCAGGACGTTTACTTAAGTACTTCTTTAAAAAAGCAACGGGACATCTTCTCTCGCCGGTCGCAAACATTTTAGGAGTTGCCTGCCGAAGTTTAACCCGCAGTCCACCACCTCTTGTCTTTGTTAAACCTTCGGAAAAAGTGACGAATTCAACGCCGCCATCATCTTTTTTAAACGAGAAGTCTTCGACCTTCATATCATGGTGCTCTTGTCGGCCGCGCAATCCAAAATGCATTGTTAGAAGCCACCAGACTGTGTTAATGAGAGACCGGGGGGTTTTATCGCCTAACTGGCCATTCTCCCATAGTATTTCCTCCTCCTCTTTAGTCAGGCTTTGGGCTTTGTTCGGCCGTTTCCCCATCTCAAGCTCGCGTAGCTTCCTTGCCTCTCCTTCTAAGACTTTTCTTGACGACAGGAACTCTGTATCTCTCACGGTAGACTTGGGATAATTTTTGCTTCTTAAATAGCGATCTAAAGCTGCTTGCATTACCTTCAGGGAGTCTGGTTCGTATTCTTTGCCACTTCCCTTCCTCAGCTCGGCAAAAAAATTGGGCGAGAGCTTCGTTAAGCTGTGGTACTTCGTAGCTTTCAAGTTGCTCACTTTTTCCTCTCATCTTTGCCCATTGTTGAAAAAGGTTAGTCCAGTAGTTTCTACTTCGTTTCGTGTTTTTGTTTTCACTGGTGTTTTTTAGTTCCTCAATAAACTCTTCGTCGGCTTCAACAAAACGGGAAGCCATTGCTGCATAAAAATTTTAATCGGCAACAAATCTTAGCAATAGCCTGCGTTGCTAAGCAACTATAAACCAATCAGGATCAAGTAATCATGCCCTCTTGATTACCAAAAAGTGTCCTGATTAAGAAAAAATGCCCTCTGTCTCAGCCAATCAGCATGCAGTAATTTTGCCCCGTATGTGATAAAGGGTTTTAATCAGTCTTAAAAGTACCTAGCTTTTTAATAAACTCAGCCACCCAGATGTCGTGTGTCATAGTACATGAACGACAAAGTAATTAATCTACGGTAGTAATCAAGAGTGTGAGAGTGATGCTTTAAGTGATTTCTATACCTGACACTTAACCCCGTGTCTGTTGCTAAAAACATGTTTCATCAACAACGGGGTTTTACAGAAAGATATATCAGAGTCAAAGTCCACGTCTCTGTATAAAATACGTTGCGAGGTGGCGCCAGTTTCCGTAGACTCAACTGAGTTTAACGGGGCTAAATTATTTACATCAGCCTTCAGATTTCGTGCTAACTATTCTCACATTAACTGGTAATGTTAAGGAGTAAAAGTTCATTTGTAAAGATTATATTTTTTACGAACATTATTTTAGGCAGGAAGCTCAAATAAAAGTAAACACTTGCAATCGCGTGCCCGTTCATCGTCAACAAATTCCGTGCGACTGATTCGAGTATTTCCGTTTCCTCGTTCAGGCTCACTTTTATGGATCTTGCCCTCAGGGTACTCTTCCACCGATTCCAAACAATATTCAACCAGTTAAAGACTTAGCAATCTGTCTGACTGGAATTTATTCAACAAATGCAATCAAACACAGTTGTTTCCACGGTTAACATCCCAAAACCTAGGCAATCGTGTTCGTGAACATATAAAATAAACGAGGAAGCATAGTCCAAAATTCGAAAAGCAAGCACATCAAACGCGAAGAGAAGGTCAAACTTGATAAGCACGAACACCAAGACGCGAGGCAAAACGCGAAACTCGACTCCCGCTAGAAAAAAAAAAAAAGCACATGGTCGATGGAAACAGGGCGGAAAAAAAAAAACCGGCGGTGAAACGAGCAGTCTGCTCTTGGTCCAATTAGTGTGTGATGCGGAGGACTGGCGCGATCGCTCCTTCTGTGCTTCCGATGCAATTAATGGCTGCCAAAAGTCTCCTCTCGACGAACCAAAAATTATTATAATTTCCTTTTTTTTTAAGCCACCAGTATCTTATTTTTAAAGGCCTTTTTGATATTTTTGGCCCACAAACCAATACTATTTTGTCTGTTGAAATATCATTTAAGGTGGCTCAATAGGGTTTTAAGAGCGCGCGCACCGATGATGCGAGCTTTAGTGATGTGCGCGCGCTAGCTGACGCAAGCTCATGCAAAGCAGCGAACAAGTCAACAATATAGCTCAAATTACAGCCTAGAAGTAGAAACAGAGAAACCATTTAAAAGAAAACGTAAAGAAAATGATTTGGACCGAAAGGTCTTGTGTGTATTTTGATGAGACCGCCATTGTCGAGTTGCTCATCGACAAAACCGCGTGGTTCGAAAATTCGCGCATGCTCACATAGCGATCTTGGCGAGTTCCTATTCTGACGACGTAATTGCCATTGAGGTGAAAAATCCTTATCAGATTTCTCGAATTTCCTTCGGTGAAATTCCTCAAGATTTGGCAGAGAAGTTATTCCTTATTAGCTTTCCTTGCTTTCAATTTATCAGAAAATTTTGTAAGACAAGGTTTTCGCTCAGCCAAAAAAACACAAAAATGCTAAAAACGAAAAAACTACCTTGACAACCCCTACTTTTTTCGATTTTAAAAGTTTCTTCTTGCCATACTCTACCCGGTGTGAGCATATCAGAAAATTTTACCGAAGGAAATTGAAGAAAATTGAAATCAAAGCCAAATAGACGTCAAAAAATGGCCATGTTTGAGTAGTTTTAATTTGAGACTAAAAGCCTTGATATCAGAGGTGACTGTTGAACAGCAAATTTTGGCCCTTGTTTGTTATGTTTCAGTAGCTTTGATTAGGAAAATGGCAAAAAGAACGAGAATATTAACTTTCGATTGAGGCCACTGGCGCGCGCTTCGTAATCTTGCATAACCCTATTGAGCCACCTTAAGGACGTTCGCGCCCATTGCTACTGCGCCTCTCTAGTGCACACTCGATCAAATAGGCACGCGCGTGCCACGTCATGTATTTCAAGCGCGCGTACCGAGTCGAAACTCAACAAAATATAGAGCTTGGTGTGCGAATATTTTTGTTGGATGCATGGTTATCCCCACTTTGTGGGAAGTTTTAATTATTTCTCATATACTAATCAAATAAGGTCGAATTGGTACATGGATACAGGAGGGCATGACTTAAGACGTTGCATTTTTTAAGGCTAATTTTACCTGATTTAATGACAAACATAGAAAGGATCTATCAAATAGGTCTATATATGCTGTGTTTAACACATATAACTAAGATATGAATCTTCAAGTTAAATATTTGCCGATAGTAATGAATCCGGCCAGAATAACCTTGAGTGACTGGAAATCCTAGAAATGCCGTGGTCTGTGATACGCCTTATCTTCAAACCGAGCTCGATGAGGCCCGATTTTTTACGGTTTTAATCTAATCTTTTCATTTTCTACCTGCAGTCAAAGTTGAAAAGAAATCTACACGTGGAAAGTTTTGGGCGCAAACATCGTCCCTGCTTGTGTTCCACTTCTTCTTTCACGAGAACTCCACACAACTCCAGTCTAAATTTTATAGCTGTTGAAGATCAATAGATTTTTTATTACATAGCAAACATTAGCTGGATATGTTTGGATATAGCAGCGTTTCAGAACTATTCTTGCCACAAGTTCGTCAGGATTTTGCCCTAGAGTGCGACTGATTCAAGTATCTCCGCTATGGGCCTTGTACAAGCCAGTATCAGTGTTAGCCTTGGTAAGAGCAGTCATTGTCCATCTGGAAATGGTACTTGTGGACACTGGCTTGTGAGGCTTTGGTAGCCAATCAGTAACTGATCGGTGACTTCTCTAAGCTGACATGTTCTATGAATGTATTATTGCAGATGTTGAACAACACACAAATGCTGGTCAGGCTGATATGCTAAAAATTCAATGGGCTTCAAATGGTGGCCTGGTCGAGCAGCTTTCAGAGGTGTGTCAGTGGTGAATACACATTTGCTTGTAGACATAGTCATTGAGGACAAGGTCAGTGCTTTTAATATGTGGGCCCTCTGGCTAGTAACATTGTAAGCCTCCATGACAAATCTTGTAGGCTTAAGTCTTCTCCCAGGGTCCATGCTGCTAAATGCTTGGGCCCTTGGTTCACATCCCATATCTCTCTCTATCGTGGGAGGGCTGGCCGCACCTCAAACACTCCTTTGACAAATCTGGTTACTAGTGGGAGTGTACTAAATGAAGTATTTCCTAGAAGAATAACTATGGAGGACAGAGCACTGTTGATACAACTGTATCTGACACCTGTAGCGAAAAGCTCGGCGAGAAAGTTTCAATTTGGGGTACAGAGGATGAATTTTGCCTGGACTGTCTGGAAGTGTTAACAGTGTCTTTCTGGTTGGGAGTTAAACTGGGCTGCTGATCAACATTAATATTTGACTCATCATCGGCCACCATGTCTGAGTTGGCCAACAATGACTCCTTGAACATTTCCTTGCCGCATCTTCCGTAATACTCTAGGTATGAGAGAAAATGGGGGAAACATGTAAGGTGTGTATTCTTTCCAAGATAAATAAAATGCATCTGTAGCAATGGCCCCTGGGTCTGGGCACCAGGATACATAAGCTGATAGCTGATGACTTATTCTTGAAGCAAATAGGTCAATGTCTGGGAGAACTTCAAGCTCTCTAATAGCATCTGCTAAAACAGGTTGGGAGTGGGACAACCTTGATTGTCTATCATAAGGTTGAGGTAGACTTTTTTCAAAGTGAGAAAAACTAGTGTCCAGGTCAACGCCGTCACAAAGCTGACAGTGTCCCTTTAAACATGGTATTCGCCTCCATGACATGAAAATTAAGAGCTCAAATAAAAATGGTATGATCACAGGCCATAGGTTATTCTGAGAAGTGCGATGCGTAAATCACACGTTTCATAATCGCTTTGTTTATATACTTGGCTGGAATTTACTTGATTACTGGTTGCGAAATCTTTTCCGCTTTTCGCCGTTGGTCTCTGCAGTAACCCTCCGTATTACGTAGTAAACCATCCTTTTTAAAACGTTTCCAACACCACTTCATGAATTTAGCTTATAGCCGATTGACGCCTAACCATTCTGAAGTGAATGAAACATTTCCGTCGGATCCATTTTCAATTCTCACCATTTCCAGAGCGCCTCGCCGTTTATTTTGAGGCAAAATAAGAGATCACAAACATTTAACCAGAAGGAATGGGACATCTTGAATAATTGCCGCTAGAATGAGGTACCTCCCTTCCTCATCCGATCGAAATGATTTCAATTTCAAGTCAAAGGATTTTCGTATAGGAATGGCGACACCACGACTATAAATATCTAAATGTCTCCGAACAGAAAACAGATGTCTGAATTTTATTTGGTTAGCCAGTTGAAAAGGGATTTACGTTTTTCAAACGTACGGAACCCTGAACGTTCAGCGAAAAAGCTTTAAACTTTAGGTTGTTGCAATCCATTGAAATTTGCATACATATAGTGAAAAAAGACACCAACAAAAGCTGCCATTCCCAAAAGGATCGCTGTTACTGGAACTATTCTTGTCTCGCGCACGTCAAAATTTTTTTTTTCCACTAGAAATTGTACTAGGAACATATATAAACCTATATTTATTTGAATCGTCGATGAGGTGACCTTTTCTGGCTATTTTTTTTTCCCCTTCAGGGTCAAGCAATCTCTAATTACAATATCACGCTAAACCTACACCTTGCAAAATAATCTCTTCGAAACCCTGACTTTGAGGCTTTTTTTATCTTACGCATAAATAGCTACCACACATCGCCAGTAGTAAAATCTATTCTTTAACAATCCAGCTTCATCATGTTAAAGTTTCAGCGAAATCGGACAAAACCAGAATTAATTAGAATTTTTTTCTTGTGACCTCGATTCATCACTTTACGCAACAAAGGAAGCGACGGTCGCCCATAACAACCGAATCACACTAACATAACATACGCGACTTTTCGTTCAAAAAAATCAAGAATTATTCTCTGACAGCTTAAAATTGAATGGGAACATAATTTTCAAGCTTTTCTTGGGTGATTTAGCCGAAAAACTGACCTCAGCAGGCTGCAAAAGAGAACGAAACAAACAACAGAGCGAGACATGCAAATAGCCGATAATTTATTCGCAACGTGGCGTTCATCACGTACCCGGGGGGGGGGGGGGTACCTGACCAATGTTTGGGTACAGGGGTGCCGCCGAGGGTTTGAAATCCTGACCCTGTTTAGGACAAAAATACGCTAAAAACCCTACCCTGTGTAGGACAACAACCTCCATTTTAAGACCCTGTTTAGGACAAGCGACAGAATGCACACTAGCTGGTTTTACAGGAATTTGCACTGTTTTAATAAGTCATTCAAATTAAAGAAATCATGCTCGATGCGTCTAAAACCAAGTTGTGGCGTCTCTACACTTGAACTAAACAAAAAGCTGTCAAGCACTAAGCTCCAAATTAGCGTGGCAAAATGCCGTGATTGCATCTATAGAAGGGCGATTTTTTTAATAGCAAATCAAAGAGGAATGATTCTTCAATTATTGTATAATGAATAAGAGGAACTTATTTTTGAGGTTAATTTTATTTTGATTAAAGCTCTAATAGGATTTTTACAGAGAAAAATATCCCTAAACAATATATATACCGGCGGGATCCCTCATGTCTGCGCCACACAGCGTTATCCAAGACAAAGAAACGAGACCTACCATATGTCGGTTTACTCAGTTGATATTGCGCAAATCAGGAAAAAATGCGTCACTTTTCTGCCGCTCGATCGCACGCTCTTTCAACTTCTCGCAAGCTCCGGGTTGCAGGCCAAGAAAAGAAAGAGAGTGGTCACAGTCTGGGTTAAAGTCTCTCGTGTTCGTAATACCATACCCTGTTTAGGACAGAAGCAGGTCTAATTGTATACCCTGTTTAGGACAGCGAGGCCAAAAAACCATACCCTATCCAGCGGCACGTCCCCAGTATAGCCCAAATAAGGGAGTACCCTCCCCCCCCCGGGATCATGTACAACTTGGAAAAGCTTACTTCTGTCTAATTTCAGCTTAAGAAGCCAGCAACTGGTCCCAAATAACTTTCTTTATACTTACAAATGTCCTGACTTCCATTTCCGAAAGATTTGGCCCCAATTTTTGATCATATAAGCATCCGTCGACGGGACCGCCATTAAGCCGTCGAGCATACTAGCTAGCGTGACAAAACTATCCCGAGGGGGGGGGGGCATGACCAAAAGAGCTGAAAAATGGCCTGTAATTGGGTAATGATGAGATCACGCCACTGTCCTTATTTGGTGAGAATTGAAAGTAACGCCGATTACATGTCACGATTCCACGGATGGTGGGTAAATCAACCACATACCGATTGCGTGACAAGAATGAGTACGCATTTCCGATTTTGTTAGGCGAATAGTGAATAAATGTAGAAAAACATACATAACAAAACAAAAGAAACGTGATGAAAATGGTAGCCGGTGTGAAAAATTAAACTGTTAAAGCTACGCTTGGACGAGAACAAGTGTTAGACTTTTGTTTAAAACGAACTTCAAAAACAACTAAGGAATATGCTAATCGATAGCTCCTAGTGAGAATAACACAATAAAAAGTGAACTACTTCCTGCGAATTCTTTAGATAAAACAACTTGGAACATTTTTTTTAAAGCTTGAAACTTAAACAAATATATATATTTAATAATCAGCTCGTGGACTTAGAGTCGAGAGGTCGACCTCATCTAAGATAATTCAAGAAAAAGAGAGAAAAAGATTGTTTATTACTATTTTACCTCCACGCCGTCAATGAAGAGTTTTTAAGGTTCCTTTCTGCTGAACGCAGCTCGTTTTCCATCTTTTCTTGCTTGCACCATCTTGGGAATAAGCCTCTTGCTCATATCAATCACTTGCTTAGGTACATCTGGGTCGATGCCGAAGCCCGACGAGCTGTCGATGTTACGCCGGCAAGAAAAGAGCTTTTCTGGGTCTTTAAAGGCAAGGCAGCGTGCCATGAAGGCCCTGGGTTTTCTTGTGTTTCGATCCCTTTTACCGACGCGGTGAACTCTTTGGAACTCAATATATCGAGTGTTTTAACTCTTTCTCCAAGAAGGATTTCAAAACAGCTTCAGTGTTCTCTTCTTCGTTGGTTTCTGGAATACCATAGAAGCAAAGATTTTCGCGGCGGCTGTACACTTCGTAATTTAAGGGTAGCTGTCGCAAGTTATCCCTCTCCTTTTGTGACTTCTCTTCGTCATCTCGGAGTTTTTTCTTATTGGCTTCTACTTCCTCATTCAGAAATTTTAGGCTTGTCTGAAGCGTACTTTTTTTCTTCAACTGTATTTCTCCTTCGTCTTCCTTCAGACGGTAGAATTCACTTTGGAGGTTTGCGACCGTTCGATTTATCCGATCAATTCACCGAGTCTTGCAATATGTTAATTTGCGTGCCAATGCTCTCCAGTTGGCTCAGCTTGGATAGTATTAAGTCCACTTTGGAGGCAAAACCTCTGCCATATCTAGGGCTGAGAGAACTATGTCTTCTTGATCGTTCTTGGTCTTTGGTGGTGATACAACGGTGGGTGGTGAGCTCGCTTGGTGTTCTTTGACACTCTCTTTCAACCGCTTCGTTTCGGGGGAAATGGTCTCACTTTTCGGGAATTGTTTTCTCTTGTTTTTCGTTTAAACAGAGATGGAGGTGACGATGAAAATTCCATGTAAAGTGTCGGAATACATGGAAGAGTACAACAAAAATTACGGAGCTATCAATCTCACGTCCTTACTTAGTCATGCGCAGTCCTAGTCCCCAAGGTTTTGCTGTTTACAGGTGAGTTTTGGCTCTTAACCTTTTTGCTGATCTATTATGATTACTTCTTTTCGAGGAAGCATTCATCAAGGTCATGAAGCTTTCAGTGAGCATTCTAGAGGCCGACAGTGTGCATTTATGTCACTTGCAGCTTTGCTTTTCAATCGATCGAATTCAGTCGATTTATGGACACAAACAAATATCGATGACATCTTATGTCATGGAGATCGCATGTATTAACATACACTAACCAGTAAAATGGTACCCGATGTCAATAGTCTTTCAATAGAGGAGTTACCGGAGTTGGCAACCTCGCAGAACAATAAAGTACCGTTTAAACTACAACAAATTTAATCAAAGGCGCCTTGATCACTCATTTTGTGGCGATGGGCCATTTTGCTCACTGAAGCAGGTTTTGATTAATGCATTTTCGGATAGTTCAAATGCAATGTTAGTGCTTGATGGTTATGTGATGGCCGTTATCCAAAAATCAGATTTTTGTACCTATTTGATTCACATGAACGAAATTCGCTGGGAATTCCTGATGAAAATGGAACCGCTGTTGTTTTAAAGTTTATTACATGTTGCGTTACAGTGTCACTGTCACTAATTCTTCTAAGGATCAGTTCATGAACCCGTTATTGCCGTTATACAATTAGTAACTGTTGTTAAACCACAGTAACTGTTGTTACACCAAGTAGTTAGGTTATTTCCGCATTGCGCTAGATAGACAAAACAAAGTGTCACTAATCATTCTAAGAATCAGTTAAAAAAACCCTTATTGTTACATGTTACGTTAGACAGTGTTATTCGTTAGACCTTCCGTTTTCGTTAAGCAATAGATTCCTTTTGTCGTATTTGCATT
>JAHPZR010002047.1:20000-22500 GCA_019787425.1 Platygyra sinensis
TTTGCCTTTTCGCTGTGTTTTGTATTCGTTGTGAAGTGGAGACAAAATATATTATTTCTGACGAATGAGTTTACGAAGAAGGCCGAAATAACTATTTTCTCGGCACGGGAATCAACGCGGCCAGGGCTCCAGGCCGGTGCATCATGGGTATAGAGAAAAGCGTATATAAGGGGAAGTGTAGCACGTGATAGTCATCTACGCCTCTGAATCAACCCTGTTCAGAGCTCCGTTTATTTTTTCATTCTAGTGTTATTTTTTAGGTATTTTGTTTTTACTGCACTATCGACTGTCTTATCTTTGTAAAGCCTCCGTAGGAAAGGCTACCAACCGCCGGAGCATGAGCCATGGTTCCTACCAAGATTTCCTGCTTTTTTTTCCCCAAGGGGTTTTTTTATGGCAGGTTTTTTCTGGCCTCCGTTCTAATCGCACGTCTATTGTAAGCGGTTGCTTAGCTCCTGTATATTATTATTATTATTATTATTATTATTATTATTATTATTATTATTATTATTATTATTATTATTATTATTCCCTTTTAAATTAGCGTTCTTCACTTGTACGATGTTTTTGTCTTTGGGTTTAGTGAGCAAGTCAGTCTGTCTGACATAATGTGTTCGTTTATAGGGTTTTTGTCGAACGTATTGGTCATCCTAGCCTAACTAACACGATAACATGTTTGCATAAAGGGTTGTTTGTTCCATAGTAATGAACACCCCAGCCTAACTGGCCTGATATATTTGTGTACGGGGATTTATGTCCAAAGTTGTGGACACCACAGCCTAACTGGCCTGATATATTTGTGTTCGGGGATTTTCGTCCAAAGTTGTGGACACCCAGCCTAACTTGCCTGAGATATTTGTGTACAGGGATTTTCGTCCAAAGTTGTGGACACCCCAGCCTAACTGGCTTGATATATTTGTGTTCGGGGATTTGTGTCCAAAGTTGTGGACTGCCCTGCCTAACTGGCATGGCATGTTTGTACAGATGTTTTTCGTCCTAAGTAGTGGATATCCCAGCCCAATGGCACAATGTGTTTTGCATGTAGGGTTCGGCCAAAAGTTGTGGACCCACCAGAGTATGTGCTAGTTGCGTGCTTGTTTCTTTGTTCTGTAATACGAATTTGTATACGTGCGAGATTTTGGTCCAAAGAAGGGGACAATCTAGCCCGGATGGCTGTCAGATGTAATTTTTTTTCTTTTTTGCCTTATGTTCGCGTATGGTCACCGTGTATATAAAAACACTCGTTAAATACCTAGTGTAATATGTTCACATCCACTTCGAAGATGGGCTCTTTACAAGATTCCACATGGACAGTTCGCACGAGTGGTCGGCGATAGAAGTTTATATCCATGAACAGTTATTGAACGTGTTATGTAGTTTCTAATTCATGTAGTGTTTGGGTTGGTTCTTGCCATGCCCTCCCCAAATAAACTTATTTGATTATTCGCTGTGTTTTGTATTCGTTGTGAAGTGGAGACAAAATTTAAAGCTATGCTGATCAACAATCCTGCAGAAAAAGTCCATGCAAGTTGGCATGGCATGCGTGGGGCGCCACACAAGAGGAATGTGTTTTAAAATACAGAAAAACCCTAACTCTCCAATACCTTCCCACACGTTGATTTATTTGGTGCATAAAATTAAGCCCAGTAGCCCTTTTGCAGCTTTTGAAAGAATGGTTAACTTTTCTCATTTGCATTAAATTCTAACCTAACTCAGGTGCCGTGCAATTTCGGACCGAAACTACATCTGATTGTTCACTGATTTGCCTCACATGTTGGATGATTTTTTTTTTACTTATTAACGAGTGGAAGCTCCGCTCTTAGGCTTGGCTAAATGTATATATTATGATTTGGGGACGCTCTCTTTAAATTACAAAAGTTTGTATGGCTTTTGAACCATATTTCAACGTCCATAACTTGGTCTCTGTTCACCCTAAAAGCATCGTATTTGGTTAAATGACCAATCTCAACATGACCTTTCATGTAGTGGTGTCAGTTTATTGATTTGCTAGAATTTGAAACTCGCCCCAGATCCCTGCTGAATTTCGGAACGGCTAATTGAATCGCCTTGCGCGCCGTCTACTGAGTAACTCAGATCCTAGACAATGAAAAATGTGTTAGAAAACAGACTTTTTATTCGATCTTTTGAATGTTTGTCGCATTTATTTCACCAGTTAAGTTCTCTAAAACTGTTTTTCTGACGTGAAATTTCGTGCGAAGTTTGAAGTTTTGCTACAAAAACAATACAGTTGTTGCTATTAAAATCACCTGAATCAGACCTTTTTACCGTAAATTGAATTGCAGAAAGCGAAGAAATTCGTTAAGCGTATTCCACAGAAATTATTCTAAAGTTATACAGCAACTATCGCAGGCAAGCTTGAATTAGTTTCACTCAAATTTTACAGCGAGAGAAACACAGGATTACGCACCATCACAGCGCCAAGCTACAAACAAGGAAGCAAACTCTCATAACTTCAAACACTTAAATGAATTTACTTACA
>JAHPZR010002047.1:35000-37500 GCA_019787425.1 Platygyra sinensis
GGACACCACGATCTCGTTGTCTAGGATCGTTTCACTGCTGATGGTGGATACAAAGTGGGCAGAATTATTCACCGTGAAATCCGAGCTGCCTGTTAAAGGAGACAAGATGTTAGCTAAGTAGGCGGATAAATCATATACGAAGGTGTTAACGCATGACACAATAGGTCTTAAGGGTACGTCGGCCTTATTGATCTTCGGTAGACCGCATATTCTGGACGGCTGTTTCTGTCGAGGTCTGATCTTGTTCTAAAAGGCCTCTCTTAGGTGTCCTCTTCGCTTGAGGGTTAGCAGCTTTTCAGACAGCTTCCGAGTCAGCCGGTCTGTAGGATAATTACCGAGGAGCTGGTATGGTCCTTTCTCAATCAGGGAAGATGTCTTTGCGTGGTAAGTGTTAGAATCCATGAATACGCTGGCATGGCCCTTGTCTGCTAGAAGAACCATGATGGAGTCGTCCTCTTTTAGGCATTTAAGCGCGTCTCGCATTTCCTTCGTGATGGTAGGCTCTGGTGGTTCCGCCTGTGGAAGAATACTGTTGACAGCTCTTCTGATAGTGTCCGCCTCTTCAACCTCGAGTTCTCTGACGTCTGATTCTACCTTGGCGATAATCTCGGTGGTAGGGATGTTCTCAGGAGTTACGGCGAAGTTCAGACCTTTCCGGCCTCAGTAGGGCTATCTCGGCATCGCTGAGAGACCTAGAAGATAAATTGATAACGCAGTTGTTGTCTTTGCTTCGTCTCAGAATAAACATCCGATATTAGTATAATTTCCAGAGGTGAATATAAGAATCGAGCATTTTGATTGGCCGAGAAGCTCGGCTTATGACGCTATATTCACCGCCTAGCGCGGTGAATATAGCATTTCATGGCTAGGTTACTAAGCCACGCCACCTTTGTCATTCAGGCAAGTAAACATGGCGGAAAATTGCTGAATGAAATTGTTGTTCATTAGGAAGAAATCACTTTCAATCCGGATATTCAAAACACTGGGAATTTCTGAAGATGATTACCAAAGCATTGGGACGAAAAATGTCTCTAAGAAGTGATGTTCAAGTCATTGAGAGATCGTAAACACAGTGGTTTCGCATTTCACGCGGCCTTGACAAACGGTGCCAGATCGAGCCACAGGAATTTAATCCTCTTCAGACCAGCGCTACTCATTCCATGATGACAAGCACAATTGTCGATATGTCACAAATGGACAGAAAGAGGTACTAGATGATTTTCTTTTCCGTAGTGTTCGTTTTATTCTTCCGTTTTAATGCCTAATTTGTCTGTAAGTTGATTCGCAAACGATGTATTAAATCGGTTTACTTGCTTGCAAACCAACCTTTATGTTTGTTATTTCTATGTTTTCTTTGTTATTTTGCATTTCTTGATATTCACCTCTGAAAATTATACTAAAACAATTATTCGCCTCAGGCTCAGTGAATCACAGCGAATATTCCCCTCGACTTCGTCTCGGGGAATATTCGCCGTGATTCACTTCGCCTTCGGCGAATAATTGTTAAATATCACTTGATGCAAAATCAAATATGCTAATTCCCATACCAGGAGTCGAACCCGGGCCGCCTGGGTTAAAACCAGAAATCATTACCGCTAGACCATATAGGACAAATTGAAAAGAAAAGAATAGCAGCAAATAGAGTACCTTAATTTTCACTAAAGCACTCCGTACTGCAGGGTCTATTTTTATCCAAAAATTTTATAATGAAACCTGCATAAATATCTTGATTTGTTATTTTCCTCATACAAGTATCCATTGATGTCAGTTACCTTTCCTCCCTTTGCTGTTTATGTTCATTGACTTGTTTTTTTTCTCGGCTACCGTTGTAAAATCCCATATGGTCTAGCGGTTAGGATTCCTGGTTTTCACCCAGGCGGCCCGGGTTCGACTCCCGGTATGGGAACACCTTTTTGAGAGTACAAACCTTGCAGGCGCTTTTCTTAGTTTTTATTAAACACTGAGGCTAGTTAAGTTGAATCTATCAAAGAAAGAACTTTTTTTCAACAACTCTTCTACGAGAACTTCTCAACAAATTACGATTCCGCTACAGACGACAGTGCAGCAGTAACCGGGTGAAATTTTTATCAACCATTCATGTGATAAGTAATAGTAATTGGACCGAGTGAAGTACAATTCGTATAGGAAATCGGTCTGTTCGAGAAACAATTAGGGATTAATTGTACGCGTGAACAGATCGGACTTTTTTAGTAATTTCCACGAGTGGCTGCCGCAGCCACGAGTGGAAATTAGAAAAAGTCCGATCTGTTCACAAGTACAATTAATCCCTAATTGTTTCGAGAAAGAAGACCGATTTCCTTTTAATAATACGGCAACCGTGAATACAAGCTTCTGGCTGACGTCTTTTTGCTATTGAGGGATGCTAGAATGAAGCAACGGTGTGATAAAATATGTTAGTTTAGTCTTTAAGTTTCTCAACAATTTGCGCCAAAGTTCTCCATACGATATTATTTTTCTTTCCAAAACGAGCCACATAGAC
>JAHPZR010002047.1:42500-45826 GCA_019787425.1 Platygyra sinensis
GAAAATTAAAAACGCCCAGAATTACCAAGTTCATCAATAAATTTAATTAGCTTACCTGAAACTTTCAAGATGGCGGACGCGTAGCAGATTTCCGACTCTTGTTCTCCTTTTACTGTTTATTTACTGTTTATTGGAGGTTTTGTTGACGGAAAATCGAGCACAGAATAACATTGAATATCATCAAATATTGCCATGTTCGTAGGCATTGAGGAATGAAGCAAAGAGAGACACTGACAAATGAACAGGCTCGCGAAAGGATCGTGATGGACCTCTCGTGCCACGAACGCGCGCGTAAACTTCAACAGGAAGACGAATTTCAGAAGCTAGTTCCAGGCCTCTCGCCTAGTTCTCGCATTTTAAGAACTGTAGCAGCTGTGGTGTTAACCTTTTGGACAAGCCCGGTGGATTACTTTCTCCTTGGTGCACAAAGTCGTCAAAAAGACCACGGATTCTCAAGGTAATAAACTCAATCTAATCTTACCGTCCATGACTAAAGCATTGTGCAACGTAGTTTGTGCATGCGGAGGGAGAGGGACCTGGGACTACAAGCTTGCCATAATAAACTTCTGGTTGATGTAATCGCGTGCGTGTCGCTCGCAGTTAGTTGCGTGCCGGTTAATTTTCCAGAATTTTCTAGCTATTTTTACTGCCTAATTTTCTAGGGGGTACAAATACCATGCTTGCTGATATTCCAACTTATTCTGTGTTCTATTTTCCGTGACAAATCCTTCAATCAAATGAGAAGGGAGTCGGAAATCTTCAACGCGACCGCCATCTTGGAAGTTTCAGGTAAGCTAAATTTATTGATGAACTTGAATCGGGTCGCATTGGTAGTTCTGGGCTTTTTTAATTTTCATTTTCCCTTTGATTTTATAGGGGGTCAGTAGGGGGGTCAGTAAAGGGGTCAGTAGGGGGTCAGTAGGGGGTCAGTTGACCGGGGGTCGAGTGTGAAGCGCGCGAGCCTCACACACCCGCAGCGTCTCTCAGCGGGGGTCAGCGTTTTGTCGAAACCCCACAAAATGTACTTTGTTAGCTGTCATTCACCAAATGTTCTTGTAAAAACTGAAACTAAACGGCTCTTGTTACACACACTTAATGGAGGTGAACTACATTTATAACTGAATTACCAAATACAACTGTGTAGTTGCCCATTGTTTGTTAGTCACAGTTGTTATGATTGACTTTATCCTTTTTTGGGAACGTGCTTTGATGTTCAACAAACTGCTGTTTTAAGCTGTTACATAAGTACCTTCAATTTTGTTCATGAATGTTCTAAATAGAAACTGTCTAGTGTCACTACGTGAAGTCACTCAGATTTAACAATTTCTTTGCTATAATTAGAAGTTGCATCTACAAGCATCGTAACATTTTCTATTGAAAGCAGAGCTTCTGAGATCTGAAGGAAGACCAACGCTGTCGCTTTACGTTTCTGAGATTGAAGGATCTCAGACCATGCGCTTGTTATTCAAAGACGAACAGCTTTCGCTCCACGATTCTATGAAATTAAAGAACGCGATCTCGTACTATGCGCTTGTCAGCTCAAGGGCAAAACAATGCTGACGCTCCGCGATTGAAGTTAAGGACGAACAGTTGCAACTCTCGATTAAGACGGAATACGGCTGGGAAATGGCATACAACGCGACAACATGAACAGAAAAGTCGAATCCAAGTTGACACGCTCGATTTGGATTGGTCGGCGCAGCTGCTATGCATGACCTTCACGTGATCCAAGGTCCAAATGTTGCGCGTGATGCGTGTGAGAAAATAGCATTCTTTGCATTCCATGCATTCGTGGTGGAAGACTCAAGATTTCAGCAAAATCGAGTCAGGGCCAAACTATACAACTGCGGCGCATGCGCTTGTAAAAGCAACGTTGAGATTAGGATTGCGGGCTCCTTTTGTCGCCCGCAATTAGTGACAAAAGGCCATTTTTGGAGGGGTCCCCCTAACTTGAAGAGAATAAAATATTTTAACCTAACCTTTTGCCATAATCATTTACTCACTAAACCCAACATTTGTGCCAAGTTTGAGCAAAATTGGTGATTTGAGTTGTCTCACCTCCTGCCTGGTTCTGCCTGGTTTTCTCATGGACACACTCTTAAACCAGGTCGCCTAGAAGAAAACCAAGCAATCGAAACTGAGAACAATGTACTAGTAGCTTCTCGTGACGGCAAATAACGCTGTGTTTGAAAGTGAAGAATGATCATCGCTGTAAATTTTCCAATTTAAGCAATTTGAAAGAAGAAGCCTGAAAAGATCAGGGCTTCAACGGGATTCGAACCCGTGACCTCCGCGAATACCGGTGCGATGCTCCACCAACTGAGCTATGAAGCCACACATTGGGAGCGAGGTCAATTTATTGAGTTCATATCTTCCGTGAGGAGTGAAATGATGTGAAGAATATATGAAATAATTCATATTTGAACTGCGGTTGTAGATGAAAGTGAAGAATGATCAATCGCAGTAAATCTTCCAATTTAAGCAATTGAGTTGGTAGGAGCATCGCACTGATTCCTTTGAAGCCCTGATTTTTTCAGGCCTCTTCTTTCCAGTTGCTTAATTGGAAAATTTACTGCGATGATCATCATCACGTCACTTTCATCTTCAACCGCAGTTCAAATATGAATAAGTTCGAATATACTTCACATCAACGCGGTGTTTGACGTGAAGACATAAATACCAGGGAGTTTAAGCATGCGCGTTTTTGAGACAAGGACGGTGACCGGAAGTGAGTTGTTTTCACTTTTAACTTGCCCTGACACAACCACATTCATATTGCTAAGAATCTTTCTCCATTAGAGACGGGAGGTATAAAAATCCGGGAGGAGGATACGGTCCTAGCACGCGAATGTTCTCTTCCGGTTGCCGTCCGCGTCTCAAAAACGCGCGTGCTTAAGCTCCCTACAATCAACTCCTGTACGTTATATACACTTTTAAATATATCTAGACGGCGAATTATCATAATTATAAATCTGGCTCAAAAAAATTTAGCTTCAAAGGAAAGATCGCTTTATACGTCCAGGCGGCGAAGGTGGCGGGGGGATGGGGGGGAGGGGTAGGGATGGGGGGAGAAACGTGTAGTTTTCAAAAAGGGGTAGTGTTTCAAAGCTTAACCTCCCAGAATATAGATACAATCCACCTGGAGCTCTTCTCTTGTTCAAAGGATTACCATTTTGACTTGCTGGATTGCTGAGCAACCGGGATGTGATTACCGATCATCTCCATGCAGTGGGATCATTAATCCAGTCAATATTTGTTTCCTGCGGAAGGAAATGTTTTCTGCCTCTATCCCCACTGTCGCTTCAAGAACCACCAGCATAAAATTT
>JAHPZR010002048.1:0-22500 GCA_019787425.1 Platygyra sinensis
TTCTCGGAAATACCGAAATATTTGATGAAAGAAAACACATGGCGTTTTTACCTTTACTGAGGCCTACTTATATGCAAAAGTAGGGCGAATTTAATTTTTCAAGTCTTACCGGACTATATTTGATTTTTGTGGACATTTGCTCTTAAAAACAGCACACGACGTTTTTGAACCGAGATAGGGATAATTCCAAAGATACGCTATCACAGAAGCGTTCTTTGCACTAAAAAAGAGAACTGATATTACTTGAAGTTATAACAGCTATCGCCCGTTAAGACGAGAGTGTGGTATCGCACACATGAATCTGAACTCGAGAACGGATTGTATCATGCTGACAATCGTAGAGCGCATGCGTCCTACATGTTGTGTTCTAACTAAGGAAAAGCACTTAACGTTCGTGTATAATTGTGTACATGAAATGTATTGTTTAATTTGCCTAACATATAGTTAACACAATGCTAATCAATCTGCGCATGCGCTTCGAGTAAATTGCTTTTGTTCTTAAGAGAATAGTACCACAAGGATAACAAGAGAATATTGAAACCATATGCAGTTTTGTGATGTTATCCAATATGTAATCTAAGTGTAGAACGATTTACATAGCAATCAAAGGTACCTACCCCACCTCCTCAAAACAAGGTGACTTAATTAATTGGAATTAATTAATTAAACAAACGTTAAAGTTTACACCTTATTGCCATAGTGATTTAGCCCCGTCAATCCCGAAACCATCCCAACAGTGCATTCTGCACTAAAAAAGGTATGACGTCAGCCACATAATGCGCTGACGTTGCAGGTTTCACTTTCCCTACCTGACAAATAATATCCTGCTTACTTTGCAAGTTTATTCCGCCACAAGTATCAGTCATAAATTTATCTGCACATTTGCGAATATTTCTTGTGGGATTAGGGAATTCAAGTGAATTCTTGGGCTTTTTGCTGAGGTAAACAAGAACTTGCCAGAACTTGCAGGGGGAAAACCCTAAGGCTTCTAAAATTAGCCGTAATAAGACATCCTAATGTACTTGGTGGTTTTAGCTTTCATCGGAGTTCGGAGTTATAAGCACACCATCTATTGTGTGATGAAGTTAGTCTTCCCTTACATCTTTTCCTTTGTATTTTGCATTGATCGGAGTCGGACAGTGTGAGTAACCGTGATTTTTAAAGCGCGGTTACAACCGCGCCGCGGTTCTTGTTTTTTTTTAGTTTTGTCGGTGACCAGACGCAGACCTCTGCTCGGCCAAGTTTTGGTCGGGACTTAAAATCACGAAAACTGTAATGTTTTAATGCTTTTGAAACATTAATACACGAAAATGTTACACATATTGTTTTCTTTATTGTGTCTGAAATATATTTTCTTTTCGTTTTATGGAAGCGTTTGATTCGAAGCAAAAGAACGTGTCAGAAAGTGCAAGGATTGCGTCATTGGTAGGGAAATAACCACCGTACTAAAAATAGCCGTGGACAGCGTAACTCTTGAATTATGTTGCTCGCGTGACTATTTTGCCAGCTCCTTACTCGTAAAGAAAACCGATTAAATTTAATCGTGATTTTGAAGAGACAAAGCTGTTGTTTATATACCGTGGTGTCGAATTGTTCGTACCGTTCATGCCCAGACATATCTTGGAAAAAGCTCCAGGTTAAGACCATTACGTCATCGAAGATTTCGCAACATTTACGCCTTATGGTGCAATCGGCTACAGGGAGTAAACGGTTCGTGACGGTTTAGTCGTTGTCAGTTGTTGTGCTACAGATTGATTAGTTGATTGCGTGTCTATAGTCATACACATATTGTTTTCTTTATTGTGTCTGAAATATATTTTCTTTTCGTTTTATGGAAGCGTTTGATTCGAAGCAAAAGAACGTGTCAGAAAGTGCAAGGATTGCGTCATTGGTAGGGAAATAACCACCGTACTAAAAATAGCCGTGGACAGCGTAACTCTTGAATTATGTTGCTCGCGTGACTATTTTGCCAGCTCCTTACTCGTAAAGAAAACCGATTAAATTTAATCGTGATTTTGAAGAGACAAAGCTGTTGTTTATATACCGTGGTGTCGAATTGTTCGTACCGTTCATGCCCAGACATATCTTGGAAAAAGCTCCAGGTTAAGACCATTACGTCATCGAAGATTTCGCAACATTTACGCCTTATGGTGCAATCGGCTTCAGGGAGTAAACGGTTCGTGACGGTTTAGTCGTTGTCACTTGTTGTGCTACAGATTGATTAGTTGATTGCGTGTCTATAGTCATCAGTGAATTAACAAGGACTGCTTGTAGACAAGGAACGTAAAGGTAGATGTTCGGGTGAATATTTTGTCTTTACTGTGTCTGAAATACATTTTTCTGGCTTTATCGAAGCGTTGGATTTGAAGGGAATATTACGTACGCTAACTAGTGAGACAATCTCAGATAGTACAGAGTATAATGCAGGATTGTCAGTACTTTTTGGGTCATCCGCTGCCTATATGTAACCTGTTACTTCAAAATATAACTTACAATTACTGTTTGTCAAGACAATCTTAAATTTTACTCTGATGTTTTACGTTGAATTTTGTTCATTTTGAATTCATTAATACGTTAAACTAGCAAACGTGACAATTTTAGTTTTTCAACGTCAACATTTGTAACTTGATACTTTTGTTTTCCTCACAAAGTTTGTAACATGATACCCTTGTTTTCTGAAACAAAACATACCAATTAAGATATTCTAGCTCATTTCCTGCTAGAGAAAGATCAGATAATGTTACTGGCTTATGAAAAAACATGGAAGAGGAACGATTTTTTTTCATTCAAGAGGCAACTTTCATATCATCGATAAACACTTACTAATTCAATTATCAAATGATCACCTCGTGTCTCGGAATACCACGTTCTTATTATGTTACCACCGTTGGTTTTAACAATGAATCAGTTTAAAATACACAATGTTATCGATGTCGATTAATACAACCGAGAAGCGTTTTAAGTTGACCGATATTATATCCTACATAACATCGGTGAATGAGTCCGCTCAAAGACTGACTAAATTTATTTGCGGTTTCGGTAAGTACCACAGTGTCTACAGCAATATTTGAGGAGT
Organism: Platygyra sinensis; assembly: GCA_019787425.1. Classification (NCBI taxonomy): domain Eukaryota; kingdom Metazoa; phylum Cnidaria; class Anthozoa; order Scleractinia; family Merulinidae; genus Platygyra; species Platygyra sinensis. The sequence continues at coordinate 3,077 of JAHPZR010002048.1, forward strand.
TTCTTTTGTCACGACATTAGTAATTTTAATGCCGCTAACTCGGAAATGTTTCGGGTAAATACATTTGTGAACTTCTTGTTCTCTTTCACAGGGGATAAAATAAACAAGAGGCTGAGGAGATCTATTCGTTTCCCTCTTTAGAGCTTAGTAAACACGAAATAGTTTGAAAACAGCACACGACGTTTTTGAACCGAGATAGGGATGATTCCAAAAGATACGCTGTCACACAAGCGTTCTTTGCACTAAAAGGGAGAACTGATATTACCTGAAGTTAAAACAGCTATCGCCCGTTAAGACGAGAGTGTGGTATCGCACACATGAATCTGAACTCGAGAACGGATTGTATCATGCTAACAATGATAGAGGGCATGCGTCTTAGATGTTGTATTCTAACATAAGGAAAAGCACTTAACGTTCGTGTATAATTGTGTACATAAAATGTATTGTTTAATTTGCCTAACATATAGTTAAAACAATGCTAATCAATCTGCGCATGCGCCTCGAGTAAATTGCTTTTGTTCTTAAGAGAATAGTACCACTAGGATAACAAGAGAATATTGGTACCATATGCAGTTTTGTGATGTTATCCATGATGTAATTTAAGTGTAGCACGTTTTACATAGCAATCAAAGGTACCTACCCCACCTCCTCAAAACAAGGCGAATTAATTAATTGGAATTAATTAATTAACAAACATTAAAGTTTACACCTTATTGCCATAGCGATTTAGCGACGTCAATCCCCAAACCATCCCAATAGTGCACTCTGCACTAAAAAAAGTATTACGTCATTCACATGATGCGCTGACGTTGCAGGTTTCACTTTCGCTACGTGACAAATAATATCCTGCTTACTTTGCAGGTTTATTCCGCCACAAGTATCGGTCATTAATCTATTTGCACATTTGCGAATATTTCTTGCGGGATTAGGCTATTCAAGTGAATTCTTGGGCTTTTTGCTGAGGTAAACGAGAACTTGCCAGAACTTGCAGGGGGAAAACCCTAAGAGATCTAAAATTAGCCGTAATAAGACATCCTAAAGCACTTGGTGGTTTTAGCTTTCATCGGAGTTCGGAGTTATAAGCACGCCATCTATTGTGCGACGAAGTTAGTCTTCCCTTATGTCTTTTCCTTTGTATTATGTATTGTTTGGAGTCGGAAAGTGTTAGTAACCGTGATTTTTAAAGCGCGGTTACAACCGCGCCGCGGTTCTTTTTTTTTTTTTTTTTTTCGTTTTGTCGGTTACAAATCCCAAACCTCCGCGGATGATGTCATCATCAGCCAATTATAGGCCATTTCTCAGCTCTTTTCTTCATACCTCTCCTCAGGAGAGTTTTGCCTAGTTAGCGAATTAAATAAACTTGCGGTTAGTTGGGGAGGGTTTATTTGGTCAAAATTGGGCCAAAATCCCTCGGAGATGCACGTCAAGGCATTTGCAAGGATAAAGAATGTAACTTAGGACCAGTTGCATGCTACTAAGGCTGAAATTATTCAGAGTTAAGCTGTATTTTCGTTTTGCTTGCATGTTCACTTTCGAAGCGAATATTCAATACGCTAAAGAAGGTATTACGTCTGTCGTCAGCCATGGACTCCGCTGTTGGTGCTAAATAAGATCGTGTTTACTGGAATGCCCTTACGGTGATAAACAAGATCGTGTTTACTTTGCCAGAAGCAATGGTGGAGTTTTCTGGGAAAAAAAATAAAACCTTGGCTTTGAACATATGCAAATATATATATTGGTTTGGAAGGTCAATTGTGAGACCTTTTCTCCTTCGTGCGATCGCGCGAGCAAAGAAACAAAGTCTCCGATTACAAATCACGCAACCACGCTATGCAAAGAATGTGAAAATCTCTTACAACCCAGGCACTGAGCCAACTTTGAATCACGCAATCTCTATTGTTTCCAATCTTTTAAATTGTTTCCGGGTAATGTTTTCTCGCAAAACGTTGTTGCTAAATATTACGTAATGTTTTTGTGAGCGCAAAAGAGTTAAAAAAGCGCAGTTTTAATTTTTTTTTTAAATTCTTGGGTTTTTTTTCGTTTTGTCGGTGACTATATCCAAACCTCCTCGGATGATGTCATCATTAGCCAATTACAGGCCATTTCTCAGATCTTGTCGTCATATTCCCCCTCAGGAGCATTTTGTCAAGTTAGCGAGTTAACTGTTTCGACAAAAAATGGCTGCCGACGGGAATAATGTTTATTTGGTCAAACTTGGGCCAAAATCCGTTGGAGATGCACATCAGGACATTTGCAAGGATAAAGAATGACACTTAGGACCAGTTGCTGGCTACTCAGGCTGAAATTATCCAGAGTTAAGCTGTATTTTCGTTTTGCGTGCGAAACAGAAGATTTTGTAATCTGGAATTTTTGTTTCTGTTCACTTTCAAAGGGACTATTCAATGCGCTAAAAAGGTTTTGGAATACTCTGACGGTGATAAATGTAAGATCGTGTTTACTTCGCCAGAAGCAATGGTGGAATTTTCTGGGGAAAAAAAGTTAAAACTTAGTTAGCGCTCGTATCTAAATTTATATTCGTTTCAAAGGTCAAGGTATTTTTTCCTTAGACGTAAACAAACCTCTCGGATTACAGCACGCCATGCAAAGAATATAATCATTGAATCACGCAACTTGTACTGTTCACTTTCGCTGTGGAATCGATCACGCATCTTATGATCTGTTGACCCGTCAATATACTAAAAATCCAAAGCTTTGTAGTGTGCGCTGCGGAGATGAATTTGGCTTGGAATTTTACTGGAACGGAGCGCTTAACCCTGTACTATGATTCTGTGGAGGAATTGGGGCGGCTGGCATGCTGTAAGTTTTTTTTTTTTTTGCTTCGAGAAGGAGTGACTTTAAAACCGAGTATGTAGCTATTACTCTTCTTACGAGGGGAAACTCAAAAAGCGATAAATCGCTTAAAAGGTCTCGGATCGCGCTGAAACGTAAGATGACTATAAAAAAGACAACAAGGCATTGAGCTCAGTCAGTTTTATCACACTGAAAATTTACTAACATTTAGGCTAAAATGTCTATTGACGTTTGTCGTGTGTCATTGCTGATGTTATTAAAAAGCTGTATGTTCACCTCGTTAGACCTCTCAAGTGTGGTCTACTCGTCAAGCTTATTTAAGCGATATGGGAGAGGCTGTACAACGTCGGGCGACTAAGCTCATGGTTGGGAATAGGAGTTCTTACAAAGAACGTTTGAATAAGACTGGTCTAATGTAGCTATCTTCTAGACGAATCTATTTACGCTTCATTTTTCTCATTCAAATGCCTGCATAGTTATTATGGCCTAGATATCTCTAATTATCTGCAGTTTTATAACAATTATTCTGAGCATGAACCCGATAATTTGAGGAACACTGAACTAACTTTTAAAACTAACTATGCAAGAACAGAATTATTTAGGTTGTCTTTTTTTCTAGAGTTGCTCGTCTTTGGAATAATTTACCTATATCTATTAGGAAGAGGGAATCACAAATCAATGTTCAAAAAAGACCTAAGACTCTACTGTTTTGCTACTGATAGCAGAGATTTAATGTAATTGCTATTTAATTTCTGTCAGCATTATTTTTTGTAACACATAATATTTTACTATATTCGTTTTATAATACTGCCTGTTATTATGTATATTTTATTCATGTTCTTGTTTTACATATATTGTTTCTGGTGGCTTTTATCACCAGGGAAGTTCATTCCTGTTGCTAGGTATTCCAGCAGCTATTTATTTATATGTTTGTATGTACATATATTTATCTGCTGTAAAATTATTAAGTAAAGTAAAGTACAAACCCTTTGTAACATAACACCTTCATATACTGAAAGGCGAGAGTCACGATTCGCGTAATTTAAGTCGGTTGTTATGTAACAGTGGATGACGGCGGTAACTATATCACGTTTCACGAGCTCAACGTTTGCGTAAAGATTAAAAAGATAACAAACGCGCCGTCGGACAGTGTGAGTAACCGTGAGTTTTGAAGCTTGGTACCATATCGGAAATCCAAACGCTATATAGAAGCTAACCATGAACCCCTTGCATAAACCCTAACCCTAAATAGTATTTTCAGTGCTTAGGCCTATAATCAGTATTTACTTTGTGTACGCATCACAAGGTATCCAAGGGCGGTTTGAGATATGGAAACAAGTCCTAACCACCTTTTAAATTGTTTCCGGGTAATGTTTTCTCGCAAAACTTTGTTGCTAAATATTACGTAATGTTTTTGTGAGCGCAAAACAGTTAAAAAAGCGCGGTTTTAAGTTTTTTTTTAAACTTCTTGTTCTATAAATTGCCACATTGCATCAATCTCCATAGTTTGACGGAAAGATAGCAATAATAACGAAGATATTTTCTTTCGCTTGGAACAGCCGGTGAATGTCCCTTGTCGTCCGCAGGTTGTCCCCTAACACGATACCTTTAACTTGAAGCCAATCACTGATTTGTTTTTGGGTGACGTATGCCTTAAAATAGCAAGTAACAAAATGCAATCAAGCACGTTTTTTTGTCAAGAATCGACACGCGACTAATCGGTTGTTCATTATTTTCATTATGTACATCATAGATTGTTTCCATTGTCTCAAAGAACACGGGAAAATGGTTCTGTGATAAAATTAAAATGGAATGACGACTGTCAGCGCGGGATGACTCTTGGCAGTACTGGCTCGGATATCTTATACACTCAGGGTAGCTTGAAGCTTTTCATTGTCCATACGTTTCCAGAAATGTTTTGCTTTGGCCTGTTTTATTGTAGGAGTGAATGGTTTTTTTTTCACTTACAGTGAAAACCGAATAATACGCCATGGTCAGGCCATGAAAGAGGATCTGAATGGGGTTAACTGACAAGAGAAAAACGGCAAAAATATATTACTGATTATGGACAAAACGAGGAAATAATTACCGACTAGAGACTAAAAAAATTAACTGATATTTACCGACAACCTACAAAGGTCGAAAATTTTAACCGACAACCGACATTTGGATCACCATTCAGACCCTCCATGAAAACTCGGCCGTATTCATGGCGGGGTGTCCGTGTTAACGGGATGCAGGATTAAGGCGGGGGCTCACGTGAAAGCCGTATTTTGGTTGGGTATTATGTTTTTAATGCAATTATCTCGTTTACGTAAGCAATCAAGAATCTCTATGCTCATTTCACATATCTATGTTTTGGGTCGTTTTGTAAATTTTTTGGTGATTTTTAGGTATATTTGGAGATAAATAGTTTTTCTCAAACGATTAGTAAAATTTATGGAAATAGGAATTTTGAAGAATTGGTGGTGTTTTAAAATTAGAGTTTGAAGTTAAAAATTGGTAGATGCACTCCAAACAGTTGCCCAACAACCTGGAGTGCCATTGTGCGGTCGGGCAACTGTCTGGTGGTGTTCCATAACCATTTTTTTTCCCTTTCAACCTCTCTTTAAACTTACCGAAATTTCACTTAAATTCATGTGTACCCCCGCCTTAAAGGCGGACAATTTCGAATATTCTTGACGTTTAAATCAAGTTTTTAATGCCAGATATATTCATCTGATATGGATACAAGTTAAAACGCGTGTTTTAACATGATTATTTAAAGGAGAGAAAAAAAAAACGAAAAATAATTCAAGCAAAATGCTCCTCGTTCTCTGCTACCCCCTACCCCCCTCATGGGGTAGAGTCAACGGGAGCAGAGTCTGTACAGAGTCCCACCCTCACCGGTCCATCCGCACGAGGAGTCTCCAACATCTCTTCGATGCAACTAACTTTAATCGTAAAAACTCTTATTCTTCGGCCATTTCAGCTTTAACAGAAATAATACACAAACTGCGGTTCCAAACATGACAAAACAACGCATGTTGTAAAAAACTTTGATTAATGACTTAACGTTTCGTACGCCTCAACATACATCCTCAGAAGTGACGGTTGGATAATACAACAAGATATTTAAATGTTTAAGAGAAAGACTGGAAACTAATTAAGACAACAGTGAAAAAAGCTGATAATATACAGACCAATTAAAGTCTGCTGGACAATATATAAAAGGCTAGTAAAGTAAAAGTTTCTCGCTGCCCACATTTTCGTTAAAAGAAGGTTTTAAATCCTTAATCAATAATGATTCTTTAATTCTACAATGAATATCAGAACGCCCGGTTGCTAAAATTTCAAAATAGTCCCACTTGATATTGTGTCCTGTTGTGGTAATGTGATCCGCGATGGCTGATGTTTGACAACTCTTCGTGAGTGCTTTAAAATGTTCTGTTTTTCTGTCGCGTAAACGACGCTTCGTTTTACCTATGTAAAAATCATCACAGTCCCAGCAGCTAGCCTTGCAAACAACCTTAGACTTGAGAGAGCGGTTAAGCCTGTCCTTGTAGGGGAATAAGTCTTTGTAAGTCTTTATTCCCCTACAAGGACAGGCTTAAGAATTGTGTTTTTTTCTCTCTGTCAGCACATACAGATATGTTGCTTATAGGCAATACACTTACTGGATTCACAAGAAGCTTGGCCGAAAAATAAGAATTGCTATTGCATCTTGTGTGGTAAACATCGCCCAGAATGCTATTGTCTTTCGCGACATGTACTTGCAGTGCCCAGTTCCCCGAGGCGCGGAATAATGATTGCATAGATAAAGCTTTCGGATTTCCGACTGCTCTCGTCAATGATTCGGCGGCTGCCGGCGGTGTAATAAAGTTAACAAAAGCGCTCTAACTTAAAGGTAGCCCACGCTCTTCACAAAGACTTTTCTCAACAAAGTCGTGTGCAGCGGCATTCTCTCTTATTTTTTGTTTACATGTCGCACTCGGAATGGTTTAAGAGCGGAAGCCAAAAGTTTCCCCACAAAAAGTTCTTCTTCCAAAGGGTTGCCAAAATGGAAAGTGCGGTGCCCGAAACACTTGCTTCTATTTTATCGTTGTTGTCCTCTTTTCCTCGACCGGTTATTAGACGCAGTCTTTTATACTCGATCGGTTTACGTAGTCTGTACGTCAGATCGAGGAATTAAAAGACAACGCAGGCTCTTTCTATTCGTACGACGCAGGGGAAAATAAAAATAAATGACATTTCTGCTTGAACGCGTCTTACGCCTGAGCGAGCATTGTTTGTGTGAGATAATTATTCAAAACTGGATCCGTTTTAGTCTCGTGGGGATTCGGTAAAATACATTATGGCGCGCCGTTTGGTGTATGCGGAACAGCTTTTACAAACCATCGTTTTGATACTACTTCCATACATCGTATCAATTTCAAACTTCGCACATCCCTAGCTTAGATTTAAGCCTTAAATTTCCCGGGTAAACCTAAGTTCTGAACTAGCTAATTGACGAGAAAACCCGTGGTGAATTTTAATGAGGTGCTTTTCCCATACTAAAACAAGTGAAATAAGCGAATTTTAGAAGCCGAATTGATACTACTTTTCCGTTACCAAGTGATGTTAAAAGGGTTTTGATTGATTACTAGACACCTCTTCTCAAAAAGCCGGGGTAAACCTAGCCGCAACAATGGTTTGGGTTTTCGTAATGGAGTGAAATGTATACCATGTTTCACTATTTTCCACCATTTTCTTTGTATTTTGGTTCTTTTGTCTGGCGACCGCGTTTCAAATTTCGCGCTGAGTCGTATAAAAAATCCCGGATGTGTCGCGGAATTCTGGGCGATGAACGAATTAGAGAAAGCTTGCCAAGTGAAAGTGGAAGTTATAGGGGCTTTGAATATGCTCATTAGAGGCCTGACAATAATGAATATTACATAGTAGATTATCAATTACAAATAATTACCATACATATGATTGCTCTCTCAAAACTGGTGTACAATTCAATTCAATTCAATTCAATTTTTATTATTAATTTCAATTAATTCATCAATTAATTAATGTAAATTAAAACAAATGAAGAATTTAAATATCTACAAACCCGCTTGTAGCATAGCTAATCTAGGCGGGTTGTACTAATTACAATCATATTAACCGAGCAAAAAGTGATTTAAAAACAGCTACTAAATAAATAAACATACACACACAATAATAGTTAATCAAACACAAAAGTAAAAAGGTAAAGCAAATTAAGAGGTGTAAAGTAGATAAACGGCTAAATGTAAGTTTGAAAGCTATAGTGTATAATAATTACTTGTGTTTAAATTCAGTATTAGAGTATGGGCATCAACATAACAGTCCTCAATTTCAAGTACAGTTAGAAGCAGCTTATGAATTTTTCTTTTAAATGCTCTTTTCGTGAGCTTACGCCAATCGGGGTGTAGACAATTCCATAGTCTCGTACCGAAAGCAGGAAAAGACTTAAGTTTTATATGCAGTCTTTTTAAGTTTTATATGCAGTATTTTCTTCATGTACTATACTATAGCATAGGATAAACAACGGAGACTGCATATCTTTTGTATCCTTAGATATTACAATTTTTTGTTTTGTAGGGATAAGAAAAGTTAATCCTACTTATTGCGCTAACACTCTCATTTGCTGTGCAACTGCTCTACTTAAACACAAAGTAAAGAAAGCCTGTGAGTTGAAATTGTGTTCCTGCATGTACCTTACACTTGAATACTGAAAGAATTGATTGAAATACATTTGCATGCAATCAGATGCTACCTGTTTGGGAACTGGTTCCATTTACTTAAAATGAACACTACTTGACCTCGATCATGCCAAGTGCTCTGAGGATTGTTGTGACTTAGCTTATTTAACTAGTCATGAATTTTGGATTAAGAGATAGTTGCCACCAAGCTCATTTAGATGGTAAAAAAGTAATCTTAGAAAGTTACATGCAGTTAGATTTCTTTGTTTATTTATTAAATCGGGATTTGTGTTGTGTTACGACTGCCTGTTTTTCTTGTCGTGGATGTTGGCTTGTGAGAGTTTAGGGAGGGCTTGCAGCATTGGCTTGATTTCTCTTAGTGCAGCACTGTATGATGGAAACTGTGCTCTTAGGCGTAGAAGCTCATCAAAAAGTGTCTTGATGTAATCTGAAAAAAAGCATTTAATGATGGTATATCAATCCACAATGTTATTTATTTCAATCTATGCTTTTGTATTTGTTTGGTGTTACACATTAAAAAGGCTGCATGACTGCATGACCATTCCTATTTATTTCATAGGCAATTGATCATTGTCTTTTCCTTTTTGTGAGGTTGTAATTTCCCAGAACTACATAATTTTATTACAATTATTTGTTTCTTTCTTTGTTAAAGTGAAATTTCTGGGATTTTCACTCTAACATCATCTGAATAATAACAATAGTCATCGTCATCATCATCATTAATTAATTACACTATTTATTACTGTTGCCATGTAGGACCAATATCCTCTATAACATACTTGTGGCCATATGCCAGCAGTCAAATCACATCTCATTCAGACTTCTCTTAAGCCCTTCTAGCTTCATGTGATAAGAACTTTTAAACCTCATTACTCTGAAACACAGACACATTAGAATGTTAATACTTGCCCAAACCTGCCTTTTGCAATCAAATTTCTGGATCCTTCTGCATTATTGTTATTATTATTATTATTGTCATTATCATTATCATTGTCATTGTCATTGTCATTGTCATTGTCATTGTCATTGTCATTGTCATTGTCATTGTCATTGTCATTGTCATTGTCATTGTCATTGTCATTGTCATTGTCATTGTCATTGTCATTGTCATTGTCATTGTCATTGTCATTGTCATTGTCATTGTCATCGTCATTGTCATTGTCATTGTCATTGTCATTGTCATTGTCATTGTCATTGTCATTGTCATTGTCATTGTCATTGTCATTGTCATTGTCATTATTATTATCATTATTGTCATTCTCATTGGTTATTGGATATTATTATTATTATTATTATTATTAGTATTATTATTATTATTATTATTATTATTATTATTATTATTATTGTTAAATACCAAGAAACCCTCGGATGGTTTCAAAAAGGGTTCGATTGGATAGGATTAAACCACACATAACAACAACTGTAATTTAACATGGCGAACCCCCGACAAGAACAGGTAGCCTCGCTTTAATGCCCAAGCGTGCAACCGCTGGCAATACATAACACTTTCTCCCCCTTTTAAATGTGTGTCACAAAAGCTTAGCAGCACCAAAAATACAGGGCGATAACAAACTTTAACTTTCTAATATCAACAAAACTTCTACTGAGAGTAGATAGTGTTCTTAGCCTTAAACGTTCTTAAAGTCACAAGTTAAGCCAATCTGGGGCTTTTCTCTCTCTGGCTGGGTATCTGCGCTCAGCTCTTATGGGCGTATTCCTTGGACTAGTCTCACTTTGGTGCTGCACTGGAGACGGTAGTTCAAGCTCTGGAACTGGAACAGGAATCTCTTCTGGAGACATAGACACTGGTTCTTGAGCTGCTAGAGAGTGTCGAGCTGAGGACTGAGGAATTGGTTCAGCAACAGGTTTCTGAGCCTCAGCGGGTTGGTCTTGGGTTGTCGTTGAAACAGCAACACTCGGCGATGGTAGTGTACTTGACCCTGACACTTTTGGTGGTGTACTCGGTACTGACACTGTTGGTGGTGTACTCGATCCTGACACTGAAACTGATGACTCCTCAGGAACCACTTCCTCAAAAGCCTCTTCACAATTTACACGCTCCGTCTGCAGGAGGTGATCAATGTGAACATAACGCAGTTGGCGACCAACTCTCACCAGGTACAGGGGCACCCAACGAGAATATAGTTCAAAACCACTAAAACATAGCATTGTTGAAAGTATTTTGGTATTTAAACGGTAGATACAGGCATATTTTTATCCCCTAAAAAATTTTCATCTGTTCGGATTTCCTAGCTGAAAGTCTAGTGATCCGAAAATTATAGGGATCAAAACTTACCTTTTCGAAAATTTCAGCCAGAAAAAAGGCTCCCGAAAATTATAGGTGACCTTTTTAGGGTAAAAATCCGTTAAAAATAGGCAATTATACCATATTTTAGATGTTCGAAAATCTTAGGAGAAGCAAGCAAGCAAGAAATTTTACAAAAAAATGTTCCGAAAATTCTAGATCTCAAATCGTCTTCCCAACAGATATATTTCCGAAAATTGTCGTTGGGTGCCCCTGCAGGTAGGTCAATGGTCCCAACCGTCTTATCACTGTACCTGGAACTCACTTGTCCATTCCTCCCCGGGTATTTCGCACATTCACCGAGTCACGTGGTGACAGTTCACGCAATTTGACATGACTCTTATCACGCTGCCGCTGCTGTCTGCCTTGCTGATTCTGGATGTGCTCTTCCATGTTTGGTAGGAGGATACTAAACTTGGTGCGAGGTTTGCGTTTCAAGAATAGTTCTGATGGTGTTACTCCTGTCACTGAATGAGGAGTGTTTCTATACTGGAACAGACAGTTGGCTAGTTGGTGTTTCAATGAACGTTTCTTGCCACCTCTTCTCACACTTTCAGCATGTTTGCGCAACGTTCTCTTCAAGATCTGAACTGTGCGCTCTGCTGCCCCATTGGACGATGGATGGTAAGGAGGTACCCGTGTTTTTTTGACTCCATTCTGTTTAAGGAAATCTGTGAATTCCTGGGAAATGAATTGGGGTCCGTTGTCCGAGACAACTTCTTCCGGCAATCCATATGCTGCAAACCACAGTCTCATTTGATCAATAGTGCTTTGAGCAGTTGTGGATCTATCCACTTGGAATGGCTGTCAATCAACCCAAGGAAGAAATTGCCATCTTTCTCTGCAAAATCAATATGTACTCTTTGCCATACCCGAGTAGGCCATCTCCATGGGTACAATGGTGCACTAGGGGGTGAGTTCCGCACTACTTGACAAACTTCGCAAGTTTTTCCGGTCAACTCAATTTCAGCATTCAAATTTGGCCACCAAATGTAACTTCGGGCTATTGCTTTCATTGCAACAATACCAGGGTGTTCTTCGTGTAATTCTTGCAACAGTCTGTTTCTAAGCGATGGCGGAATGATAACACGCATTCCCCATAAGACACATCCTTGGTCAACTGATAACTCATGACTTCGCGTGAAGTATGGTTTCAGTTCGTCACTGGTTACATAATTTGGCCATCCAGATAGCGTATAATTCAACACTCTTGCTAGTACAGGATCTCTTCTGGTCTCTCTACTAATGTCCTTTGCATCAATGGGCAATTCTTCAAGACCAGAGAAGAAAAAGATTTCAGCCTCTTCCTTCAAAGGCGGGGCGTTGCAAGGGAGGCGTGATAATGCATCAGCATTGCCATGTTCTTTAGATGGTCGATATTCCACTTGGTAGCTGTAGGCCTGTAAAATTACTGCCCAACGTTGCATTCTGGCTGCTGCTAGGGTTGGCACAGCTGTTTTTGGACCCAGAATGGTCACTAGTGGCTTGTGGTCTGTATACAGATGAAACAGACGTCCATACAGGTACTTGTGGAATTTTCGCACTCCAAAAATAATAGCTAGAGCCTCCTTCTCCATTTGTGAGTAGTTCGTTTCACTCTTTGTAAGTGTTCTCGAGGCAAATGCAATGGGGTGTTGTTCTCTGTCATCCATCACGTGTGAAATCACGGCTCCTACACCATACGGAGAAGCATCACATGCTAGAATCAGCTTCCTTTTCTCATCATATGGAACCAATACGCGACCGGCCATAAGCTCCGATTTACTTCGCTGGAAAGCTTCTTCACACTCTTTGGACCACTCCCATTTCACGCCTTTCTGAAGCAATTCATGTAACGGCTGAAGAAGGGTGGAAAGATTAGGAATGAACTGTCCATAGTAATTCAGCAGTCCTAAGTAATAGCGGAGTTCTGTTACGTTTGTTGGACTTGGTGCTTCGCTAATAGCTGCAATCTTCTCATCTGTGGGATGTCGGCCTTCCCCATCCACACGGTAACCTAGGAACTCTACACTTGGTACCATGAACTCACACTTTGACTTCTTAGCTAAAATGCCATGCCTCTCCAGCCGGGTCAACACCTCATCTAGTACTTGCAAGTGTTCATGGGGATCTGTTCTGATTATGATGTCATCAATACGACAACGCACACTGTCCATTCCCTGTAATATCTGATCCATGGTTGACTGAAAGAGTGCAGGGGCAGAGGCGATTCCATAGGTTAGACGTTGATAAGCATACAATCCTTTGTGAGTGTTCACAGTTAGGTATTGTTGGCTATTCGTGTTCAGTTCCATTTGCTGATAGGCATTACACAAATCAATCTTGCTGAACACAGTTCCACTTCCTAATGTAGCAAAGATATCTTCCGTATCCGGCAGCGGGTAAGGGTTATCGAGAAGGACCTGGTTCACCGACACCTTGAAATCACCACAGATGCGTAGACTTCCATCTTTCTTGGGTACGCAGACAATCGGAGAAGCCCAGTCACTCCGTTCCACCTTTTTAACGACTCCTAACTTCTCCAAACGGTCTAATTCTTCTTCCACTTTTTGCGCGTAATGCGTAAGGAACTGGACGAGCTTTGCAAAATATCGGTTTTGCACCATCTTGCAACTTTATATCCGCCTTAAAACCTTTGATGGTTCCCAGTCCCTTGTCAAATACCATTTTGTGCCGGCTTAAAACATCAGACAGAGTGTCGGCCTTGCTCACATGAAAGATATTGCGCCAATTTAACTTCAGTTGCTCCAACCAGTTTCTGCCTAGCAGTGGAGGGCCGTCTCCATCCACAACAATCAAAGGTAGTACCAGTTCCTGCTGTTCATAGACCACAGGCAAATGAACTTCACCATAGACAGGAATTCGGACACCATTGTAAGCCTTCAACTTAATCTTGGTACCACGTAAGGGCCACTGGTTAAACTGCTGGTCATACAGGACCTTAGGTAGGATAGACACTGTGGCTCCAGTATCCAATTGCATTTTACAACTCTTCTGATCCAACATTACTGACACAAAAATCGGGGTGTGTCCATTTTTTCCAGAATCTTTTGCTGCAAAAATGCCCAGGACTTCATCATCTTCTGTGTCCTCATCAACCACCTCTTCCAGGTATTTTGTTTCTCCAAGCCCTTTCTTTCTACCACTTGACATGTTTCCGGTTGCTGAATCATTGCTGGGTTTCGTCTTACATACACTTGCATAATGACCCACTTTCTTACACTTCGTGCATACACTTTGGCGAGCTGGGCAAATTTTATCCTTGCTAAAATGTCCCTCTTGACCACACCGGTAGCATCGGCCACACCGTTTTTTTCCCTTTTTGCTGCTTAGGGGACTTTGAATCAGGGATGAGACCACTTTATTCACTCCCAAAGATTCCTCTGTTGAAGATGCAGAATCCTGTGCTCCCATTTTCTTAGCCTGAAGGTCAACTGCTTCCATCGATCGAGCTACCTCTTGCACTTTCTGAAGAGTAAGATGCTCCTTTGCCAGCAATTTTTTTCTTAATTCCGATGATCGACATTTATCAATAACTTGATCTCTGATGTCAACATCTGGGTTTGCAAAATTACAGTTCTGTGCTTGCTTTCTAAGCCTAGCTATGAATTGACCAACTGTTTCTCTCTCCTGTTGAGCCATGCTCCTGAATACATGTCGCTCATACGGTTCATTAAGCTTGGTGACAAAATACGCGTTCAGAGTACGTACCGTTTTCTCGAAATCAGTAGCCGTATCCTCTTCAAATTCTTCCGTCGGGCCTGGGTCAGTTAGCGTTTCGTACAACTCCTGAACCTCTATTCCCGCGGTGTGAAGTAGCAAAGCCTTCTTTTGTGCATCATTCACCACTCCTTTGGCCACAAGAAAGTATTGAAACGATTGAAGCCATTTCTTCCAACGTGGTCCCAATGCAGACGAATTACCTTTGCAATCGAACGGAGCTACACCTTGAATTTCGATATTAACTGCCGCCATTCTTCGTTACTTAGTCAATCCATCCTCGTCGCCAGTGTTAAATACCAAGAAACCCTCGGATGGTTTCTAAAAGGGTTCGATTGGGCAGGATTAAACCACACATAACAACAACTGTAATTTAACATGGCGAACCCCGACAAGAACAGGTAGCCTCACTTTAATGCCCAAGCGTGCAACCGCTGGCAATACATAACAATTATTATTGTTATTGTTATTATTATTATTATTATTATTATTATTATTATTATTATTATTATTATTATCATTATTATTATTGTTGTTGTTGTTGTTATTATTATTACCCTTTATATTTCATACATACTATACCTGCACAAGTTCAACGGCTAGAACTTTATTGAGGTTCAGCTCTACCAAGTGGTATGTACCATATTTCGCTGAATGACCTGGGGAGTCACACCTTGCATCTCCTCCAAGATCTATTGCTTTACCCTGAAGAGATGTCAGAAGGGACAGCTGCTCATTTTCCCAGCATCTATTCACCGCAGGGGTGAGATAAACCCTCTGGATTTTGTAGTAGGTCTTCAGTGACATGTACAAAACTCCAACGTGGTTAAAAAAGCTGGCTACTCTTGCAGGATTGCTACCGGTAAACAAAGTTCCAGCAGCGCAGAGCATATTTCCCCATGGGAGTCTTCCATCACACTTTTGGCTGGTCCAGGTTCTCGTGTGGCCATTTGAACATTTAGAGACGATAACAATCATTGAACCCACTACTTTTTCGAGTCTAGGCGTGGCTGGTGCAAGACACTTGTAGCAGCTCTGGAAAAGCTCGAACAAGTTGCTCTCGAATACCAGATATTTTTTCCCAAATGGTGCTGTTTCGTCCGTCGTGTCTACGTCTCCAGTGTCCTCATCCTCGTACTCACCATCGCTGTCTTGTTTGATGTCATCTAAATTCCTAAAAGTACATTAATATACATACAAAAACAAAACAATCAGCACTAGTTTCTTATTGTACAACTTCCATAAATATGATCCTTTCTGCCTGGCCACCACAAACATATCTTTCTAATTGCCACGCGCCTTTTTTTATAAAATATAAATACAATTTTTAACTTAAAATTGGTCTTGAATTTCAGGAATAATTAAAGAGGTTAGGATTACCACTCATTTCCGCTGCAATCACTACACACACTGCCTGTATCTGATCCGTCGTCATCACATTCTTCATCACATTGAGCTTCTGGCTTCACTGATACGACAGGTTTTTGCTGGGAGATCTTTAACAAGCTGTCTTCCGTCAAAGAACACTGAACTGCACTAGAAAGTACTTGTTCAAAAAATAAATAAGTAAATAAACAAATAAGATGATAAAGTCTAAGATTTTATGAAGTAAACAAGGGGGAGCAGGGCTGGGTAGTGGTTGGCGCAGTGGTGAGAGCACTCCTCTCCTACCAATGTGGCCCGGCTTCGATTCCCGGACCAGAAAGCCCCGGAAACTTTTCGGGCCATTTTTAATTAATCTGTATCTAAAATCAGAGAGGTGTATACGATGCCTGAGACTTCTTGTATAAAGAGACCTCAGTTCTGTTCATATTAATAATATGTGAATAAAGCGGCTCTGTAATCATAAGGTTTTGCAACGGCTTTCCGGGTGCGAAAACTTTTCGAGACCTTCGAGAAACGGGCCCAGGCTGCAGGCGTCACATGTGGGTTGAGTTTGTTGTTGGTTCTTGTCTTGCTCTGAGGGTTTTTCTCCGGGTTCTCTGGTTTTCTTTCCTCCACAAAAACAAACATTTCCAAATATTTCAATTCCACCTGGAAAGAGGACCCGCATGAAAACCAGCTTTAGCTGATGGGCTTCCTCCCTAAATACAACAATTTAATAAGCCGATGTCGATGTTAATAATTACTTACTCTATTATCTCTACTTACTTTTTGGAGTAGTTGTTTGAGTCTGCAGGGATCTATAATTTACTCGGGTCGTCTGTACATGACTGCTTCTCACCTGAGAAAATCAATAAATAATAATAAATACTTTCGGGGTAGGGAAGTTTTAGGCTGCATCCTTAAAAAAACTTATGAACACACCTGTAACTGATGTATGACTGTAGTCTGAGTAGCGGTGTCATGAACTATTTCCCCATATACTTGTGACTCTGCATCCTTATTTTCTGGTGACACTTGCACTCCAACTGAAATATTCTGGGGATTCTTGGGTCGCAGGTTTCCACAGATGGTAAATACGCAAACATTTCTTCGGGCGTCAATTAAGCCAGGGTCTGTGTCGGTTTCCTGTGGTTCTTCGAGGGCGTCAGCGTCAGATGATTGAGATTGGTCAAGTAGTTCTGAAAGAACCTAAATTTTTTAAAAACAGTAGTTAGTATTTTTTACTACATCAAAATCATGTTTTTAAACACAGAACTAAATAACTAGTGAAAGTTATTAGCCTCGCGAGAGGATGTTTCCCTGAACGGCGTATAAAATCGACCCGAACAGCTTAGCATTACTGACAGGGAACAGAGATTCGTTATCGATTTATTATGTTTTTGGTCAGTACAGGTCTTGGCCTGCGAGACG
Source organism: Platygyra sinensis (assembly GCA_019787425.1). Taxonomy (NCBI): domain Eukaryota; kingdom Metazoa; phylum Cnidaria; class Anthozoa; order Scleractinia; family Merulinidae; genus Platygyra; species Platygyra sinensis. The sequence continues at coordinate 20,420 of JAHPZR010002048.1, forward strand.
AAAGTTTTACTTACTTATTTAATAGTATTTTAAATTAACAATTTACGTTTGCAAACCCAGCGTAAAATAGTCATAAAAGTTAGTTTCCAGACCATCGGCTGTTTTATATGCGGCAAAACAGTAAGCTACATTTACTTGGTGAGGGTATTGAACTAATAATTACGGATAAAAATCTTAAGACTTTATAAGCCAAAGCGTATTAAAAGGGCAAATGTTTATAAGAGAGACTCTAGCTAGTTATAATTGATAAAGATGCAAAATCCTTACCTCTAACCTCCTGCGTTTAGCATAAGATGGACGGACTCTTTCTTCTGGGTTACCGCGGGCTGCCGTTTTGTTCTTCGGGGTTTCGACTTGTTCTTCACCACATTTTCTTTTCTTCTCGAAATTAAATATCGTCGGCACTGCATCTTTTTAAGGTTTAGTCGTCGAGGCTTAAATGTAGAACCCAGAGAGGTCCTTATAGCCAGATTTTGCTGGAAGCAGTCGGCGGTGAAGTGATCCGCACAAATGCGTGAGTGCTTCGTAGGCTCGAAAGATTCTCTTTTCATTCTTATCAGCCATTCTTTTCTGAGTTTCGGATCCTCAGGAAACTTAAAAGTACTAACTTTGGATTTAGAATCATTTCTGCAGTTAATTGCTGCACAAAAAACCATGCTTTTCTGCACAAAACCGGCGTAGCTGATACCGTCTCATACGAGCAGGAACAACTTCAGTCGAATTTCCCGCACTTTCAGTGTTAGTCAACAGTGACGTCACGAGCTTAATCCCGACAACTTTGCCGAGCGCTTCACGATCATTGAGCACCACAAAGTGCAGTTTTTAACGTCCAATATCTCAGCAAGACTATGCTCGATTACTCTGAAACTTCAGAGAATGTCTATTTAGCCTTTAATCAAAACATTGGACTGAAAAACAAAAGATTCCAAAATTTGGTTCATTTGACCTTTAACGGGGTAGGGTCATGACTGCTCCAAATTGAGTGACCAGGTCGTCCCAAGTGATCACAATTGAACTTCTAAACAACTCTTCTCTTTTACTCCGGCATGAAGATATAATTTTACTGAATTAAAGTTTGAATCATTGTATAAAAGATAAAATTACATCTTTCGTGCTTTCGCGCAGTTTGAAAGTGCACGGAAAACGAACCACGCAGAGCCTATCCATGCAATTTGGGTCAAGAAGGACAGAATGAACATAACCTTGCTGGATGCGCCAGAAATTCCAAACCGCAACCCCCCGCGAAGCGTGACGAAACACTGCCATGTGCTCTGCTCTTATTTAAAGGAAAATGTATGGAAATGATCGTTCAATCGATCCCTAACGAAACTTGAAAGGTGGTTGAATTTCTGAGCTCGCATCCAAAGTTCTTTCGTCGTGGTAATACCTTTAATTTGGAAGTGGTTTCGTTGCTGGAAGTACTATAATTCTTGCGGTTTTTGCTTTTGAACAATCGCACAATAACTACGAGGATCCGCCATACTAACCTTTTAATTTCATGCAAGCCATTGACTCTTTTTGAAAGCTTCTTCATCTTGCTAATGAATGGAATCATGCACTCGAATGTGGAACTTCAAGAACACATGTAGTGCTTTCAATGTCCATAATATTTGGCTCTGTTCGAGCTGGATATCTTGCGCTTTTTTCATTTAAAGACGCTTGAATTTCCCGAAAATTTCTCCGCTTTGTCTGCACGGTTCACATAATTGCTCGCACCAAACAGTCGATGTACGCGAGCTGTTTTCTCCGCTTCAAGTGTACTTTTCATAACTAAATTTCACCGCCATTTTGAATATACTTGAAGCTATCTTCCAGGCTTCTTTTAGCAATTTTTTGAAGGAGATAGAGCCTGGGACTTGGATTCCCTTGGGGGTTTTCGTACTGCGTGACATAACAGTCACCGATCGAAAATGATTCTCGATCTGATTCACGGCTACTCAAAACCGCTTGAAAAGCCTTCTTATTCATACAAAATCGAAAGGGAGAAAAGAGGAGACTATCGGTAGAGTTTTTAACAAGCTTATTTTGGTGAAATTATCTTTGACCTGCAATAATGAATTCGAAATAATCTTTATGTTTTG
>JAHPZR010002048.1:27500-46436 GCA_019787425.1 Platygyra sinensis
TGAATAAAGCTCCATTCATTTATCTTTTGGTCGCACGCAAATTTGAAGAGGAGTAATTGGGAGCTGTTCATAGGGGTATGCAGTTCATTCTCGAACTATTGTTTCGATTACATCGCCCAACAAATTAAAATAGATTGTTAAACCGAACAAGATCAAAGACAAGCAACAAGTTTGTACGTTTATACCTGGTGGGTAGTGCAGCTGGACAAACAGTGCCTGGACCGCAAAAAGAGCTTGGACTTCAAGATCGTTGTCCTCAATATACTGTCGGAGGAGATTTGTTCTGTTCTTCAAGCGACCAAGGTTGCATTTACACTGCCCTCCGTCTTCTTTTGAAAATAACAAAAAAAAAACTACTAAGTAAAAGAATGTTTGCACTAAGCAGAACAGATACACCCACAGCCACGGTAACTTACCTCTATCCATTGTGTCTTCACAGACAACAGTTACCAGAGCTCTGATGAACGGAGTCTTTCTGGTATCCGCTGGATGAAGATTTTGCTGACGAAAAGAAAAGAAATTATCTTCACTAACGTTTGTCACCATTAAATACGCATATCTTCGCACGACATTAGTGAAGGGCTGATATTAGTTGCATGGCCTGCGCAGGGTCGTGATAGCTGATGAAGATACTCCAACACAACCTGCTAAAAGAGAAAATGATGGGACTCGACATATCCCAGCCAACGCCCTCAATGTCCCTCTCTGTCCCCTCATTTTCTCTTGGCCTTTTACTAACCTAGTTTTCCCGCGAAGTGCGCGGGCTTAAATCAAAGGGGTAGCCATAATGATATCTTGCCATTAGACCTGACGCTTATTGTGCCTGGTATTTAATTTTATCGAGAAAATACAATTATAAAATATTTAGAGCTGTACCTTAGAGACCCAGTGTTTATAAGAAATCCGGCGTTTACATCTAATCAAGAAACAACAATGATACGATATTTTTCACTTACACATTTTTGATCACGCACTTACATTGATCCATTCGAACACTTCATCGTTAGAAACTTTGTTCTCCAATATAACAGTCCTAAGTTCGTCCTGAATTCCATCAAAGTATTTACTGGACGAAACAGTGATCTGTGATGAAAAATGGGCCTGCTCAAGGCAAAATTCAACATTAATAATCTACAAAAAATAAAGGTATTTAATGTAAGGGCAAAATAGGAACCTAACGGTGGCCGTTCATATTGACTACTAATTCAGTGTCAAATCAGGCAAGCACCCGTCAAGGGCAAACCTTTCTACATGTGACTACAATTGCTTAATTATCCATAGCACTGCCTTCCAATGAAGGACCCAAATTACATTAAATCGTCAGTTGGGGTAAAAAACATTTGGCAGCAATATAATAAAACAATCCTCAAAATAAAGCAGAAAACACCTCTTTACAGGTTACAAACAACAGATTTGAAACAAAGTTAGCTAAAGTTTTTCAAAACGTTTCATGTGTGAATTACGGCGGAAAAAATGGTGTCGAGAGCCAGGAAGTGTCATATCAGTAAATAACATGCACATGTGCATTTGTTAGTTCAGCGAGCTGTTCACAGTGAAAAGAAACATGCATACAAAGTTAGAGCAGAGATTCAACAATTAGAAATCTGCTCCGTTACAAGGGGATAAGAACATTTTTCAACACCATAAGTCACACAGGCAGTAAGTTGGGAGAGAAATAAATACTACTTGATAACTAAAACTGAGTTCACCCTTTCCGCTTCAAATTTAATATGTTTGTTCCGAATCGCTTAAGGTGATTTGAGCGAAATTTGAACAAGATCGTTTTTAATGTGTATCGTTGATAACGTGACTTTTCAGTACTTGATCGCAAAACTTCGTCAACATACAAACCTCGGGGAGCGTATTATTTTCTCCCCAGTTTTTATTCAGTTCTGTTGTCACTCGCGCTAGACGATCCCTTGTCATGTTTTAAAAGAGCTGTGCAATATTCTAAATCAATTCTAAGTAGCTTTAAATCTTTTGTTCGGACAGTCGTGATCATCTCTTGCTCTCTTGACAGGAGAACAATAGACTTTGGATCATGGAAAGAAAAGCCTTAAAACGGCTTATTTACTGATGAAGTCTCAGTGTTCATATTGTATTGATTATTGGGATGATATACAGCCTCGCGTTTGATACGATAAATAAACTAAGATATTACCATTGCTTTTCTCTGTCTTCTTCCCGCAGCTGTCCAGGTGTCATCGGTTTGTTGAACATTCCGTAGCCTATCTTGACTATCAACATTTCCTAAAGAACAATGAAATTAGGCTTTGTCGAAGTACAAAACTTAAGAATAAATGGCAACAAACTGTGAATTTCCATGACGCATTCAGTTTTGAGAGGTGCTCACTCGACCGCTTCAAGAAGCAAATGACAACATTTTATCTGAATGATCGCAATGCAACTAAATTGTATAGTGCGTACTCCACCTGCACGAGGTCCGTTTTCTTATTTTGATACTCGGGGGAGAAACGGTGAAGTCAGGTTTGACATAAATTTTTCGAAATTTCCGATTACCATACGAGCGGGACATTCAAACCACCGTGTTGTACCTAGAGTAGCACTGATTTCAAAGCACTGAAAACTGTTACTTACTTGGAAATTTACTCTCCGGGAACATTTCTGGATAACGACTTCTGAATTTTCGCATATCTTCTTTGTAGCCCATCTCATGTATTTCAAGATTTAGCCTTTTGCCCATCGAAAGGGCTTCCTGCAATACAGCTTTAACCTGGTTTTGATGTCCCATTTTGCCACGTAAAGTTGCCAGTGAAGTCTTAATCCAGACTTTCCACTTGTGGTCCGCTTCTAATTCTTTCTCAGCAACCCTCTCCGCCTTTGTAAGTAAATTCATGGCCTCATTAACCTTACCCTTCCTCATGTGTCGCCTTCCAAAGTTTTTTAAGGTTAAGATACTTTGTTTGCTTTCAATCATTCCGAGATTCTCGAGCATTTCAGTGGCCTCTGCATAATGCGCAAGTGATTTATCGAACTCGGTCTCACTCTGTAGCCAAGAAAAATAAAGGTCTGCGATGTCCTTGAGACTTTGAGCGGTCATAAAGTGTTTACCAAGGCACTTTTTAAAGAGTTCCAACGCCTCGGTTAATTTCTGTTCCGCTTCATCCATTTTCCCTTCACGGCTTTGAAATATTCCTGCACATAGAAGTGATGCTGCTGTTTCCGGGTGTTCCCCTAACTTATCCCTGGAGATTTGCAATACAGCTTCGATTTCGTCTTCTATTCTATCGTTTTCATTGGAGTCTTTTTTCTCAGAAAGAAAGCGAACAAAACTATTACGAAAGAAGACTTCTGATAAGGCATTTCTTTCAAACTCTTCCCGATTCTTTTCAAAAACTTCCTCTGCCTCCATCATGATATGTTGGTACTTTTCTCTTTCTGCCGCTTTTCTGTATTCGTGCCCAAGAAGGCATAAAAGTTCCACTCTGTGCACTGGTTGAGTTTCTGGGTCAAATGTTTCCAGCAAGCTTTCCAGGATATAAATGTAAAATCTCGGAAGAACACACATTTCCAAATACATGCACTTCTGGGGAAAATCGTCAAGGAAGGTCTTACAGGATTTCACAATTTCCTGTTCTTCGATTTCCCTTAGCATGCCAGTGTAAACTTGAAGGAAGTACTCAAAGTTGTGCCTGTCCTCATTGAAGAAATCCACAGACGTTTTGCAGGTGTCCTTCTTCCAGTACAGATTAGCGTTGTCAGCCAGGCGCGAAATGAAGTGTGCACAGGATAGTTTCATTCCTCGATCTAAGAGACCAGGATACTTGTCAGAAGCAATCCTCTGCACAAATGTTTGAATAAGCTGATGCACCTGGTATCTGCACGATCTGAGCTGCTCGACAAGGGATCTGTCTATCAATTCCTGTAGAACTGAGACTGATTTAGCATTTTTTGTACAGTTTGCAATCAAAGACTTGGCCGCATCAGAATTGAATGAGCCAGGGAAGACACATAAAAGAATGAGGGCTTTCTGTTCCACCTCGTTCAGTTTCTCAAAAGATAGCTTGATGGACTTTTGTACTGAAGTTTGGTCGGTGGACCTTCGACCGACCTGGAGGACATCTAAGGGTTCATCTTCCAGACTTTTTATGAGTTCATCTTCATCATTGTGTGAGAGCAACGAGCCAGCAATACAAAGGGCAAGAGGGACAAAACCACAAAGCTCGACCAATTTTTCCACCTTAGCAAGTTTTGTCCGAGTTTCTAAATCAGGGACTTGAGAAAGAAAAGTCTGCTGCGCCTCTTCTGCTGGTAAACAGGATAATCGAACATTCTCAGATTGCAAACTGGGTCTGCTGCATGCCACTCTGGAGGTAATAACAAAAGTGACATTTTGTCTTGAAAGCCTTCTCATATTTTCTAAAAGGTTTAAAAACTCGTTTATGCAATCACTGTCTTCAAGAACTTCATCTGCGTTGTCAAGAACGAAAGTGACCTTCGAGGACTGTTGTTTGCTCCAGTTTAGAAGCCAATATTGGGGATTCTCTGGCGGTTGCGTCTGGTTCTTACTGCAGGCGAGTGCCATTAACATAGCTGCTTCACTCAGGCTTTTCGTGGACCTTAAGGAACAAAACAATACTGCCCGTTCGCTGTCAAAACCTGACAATTTATGAGCGGCCTTGTTAGCCACTGTGGTCTTCCCAAAGCCCGGTCCGCCGGTGATCCAGACAACAGAGACCGATTTGCTTTGGATGGCTTTTGTAACTTGTTGTATCTCTTGCAAACGGCCAAACATAGGTTTTTCGGAAAGTTCGTCTGGAAGGCAGCTTTGATCTTTAATGGAGTCCCGCTTTGTTTCAAGTAGAATCAGTTCGTTATCAGTCTGTTCCCAATGATCGACTTGTTCCTTCACTCGACGTTCTATGTCATGATCAATAGGGTCGCTCTTCAGGCGCTCAATCTTTTGTCGGTAGGCGTATAGCTCAAGTGCCTCTAAGCAAGATGATACTTGCTTCCATTTCTCTTCAAATTCATCATTGGCAACGCCGGTAGAGGTACCGTGGCATAGCTCATTACGAAAGCATTTGATTCTGGCAATGTTGGCCTCTACGCTGTCATCATCTTCCGCGGGCATTTTGTGCCACCCGGATACAGGCGCCGTCAAATGGCAAATTTCTCGAATCAACAAATGCAAAAGAGAGATGTCAAATGTATCCGAGTCTGGTGGGTCACCTGACGGAGGAAATAGCTTTTTCCACTGGCTATCAAATATTACACGGCCCAGCTTCAGACTTTGAAGTTTTGGGCGGTTTTTGCTTAAAACGATCTGTAATTTATCGCGTGAATAGATAGAATGTAAAAACTCTTTTAGAACATGTGTTCCTCCATCAACCAGTAGTCGTGTCAGCCTTGTGCCATTTGTCTTTTCTTCAGATGCATCATACACCGCCATGTTTCGTTGCTTGCTAATTTCTTTGAAATGAACTGCTACCAATGGACCTTTTCTCAAACGTCGTTTTCAAAATGATATGCAAGCTTAAACATTGCTGCAGCCTGGACCACTTATTCAATCACGAGGTCTATCAGATCCTTTGAACGAAGACTGTACCATCATTAATGGCTATGTTCGTATAAAGGGAAAACCGGATCGTCCGCGTACTGAAAAACTTTTAAAGAAACCACTTGATGATGAAGCACTTTCATTCCTGAGAAGACAAATTAGCATATGCTAATTAGTATACTAAAATTAGCATTTGCCTGTCTTAGTTCAGACACAGATTACATCAGAAGGTTTTGCACGAGTGCGTTGTCTCCTAGAACAGAAAATCAGGCAAAAACAAAATAAACAAAGATTGGTGGTCTAGGTTTTTGATTAGCTTAAATAATGGTGTAACTGCCAAGATCCTAAGGTTGCGCCTTACTCAGAAACTTAACAATTACAGGGGTAGCGATGTGCGAGGCGATAGACAATTCGAACTCAACTTGCTGAATGATTAACACACGTTTAATCACAGTTCAATGTTCACGAGTTACACTAGTAGCGACGGTGATGACAGAAGATAAAGTTACGGCAGCAAATAGTTCCAAAAATAAAACTGATGAAGTAGACTTGAAGCAAAGTTCGTGGTTGCGGTGCAGTGAATAGAACAAAAAAGCGTAGTGTAACGTAGCGCAGGGTAGTGTAGCGTAGGTTCGAACTGAAAACGATAGTTAAATACAATATAACTAAGATAAAGAATTAACTACATAGGCATGTAACAGACGTAATAATCGATACTTAACGACGCAAAAAGGTCGCGCGAATGCAATTAGAAAGACTAATAGACATAACCAACAACTCGTAGCATATAGGGAATGTTGAGAACATTTCATCTAAAGTACCGGAATAGTAAAAAGACAGAACTAAGAAACTACTACTACTGAACGCATCTTGATTACGACAACCATAATTTGGTAAAGATTAGACAATTGGTTTTGCAGCGTGACAATACTTAAACATTGAAAACAAAAATAGTCACTTGGTAATAATAACAACTAAACTTAAAAGAAGAGAAACTTACTTTGGTGACGACTCGCACAGACGATAGCAGAAAGTATATCTCAATGGTAGTCAAAAGGTAGCCTTTAGCTGATTGATCCTCTGATCGTAGCGGTTGCGGAATAACTAACTAGCACAGTTGTTACGAGTCGCCTTTTAAACGCGCGCATACGTGATTATGCCTGGGGCGTTACTTGAAATGTGTAAACTACATTTTTTATGTGTTATTTCATTCCCTAAACACGAAGTTAGCTTTGAGTAAGCATGAATCTGCAAATTCCTAACCAATGCGTAATACATTTGAGCACGTTCTGTTGAAACTAAAGCTATTGACTATTACTAGAAAATGACGTAAAAGCTGGGGGCGTTTCAAAACTAACAAATGGTAGAAAGCAAACACTGCTGCGATGGGGAATGGAAAACAGATTCAAGAGGTCGATCCAGAAAAATTTCACAAACTGCTCAAGGATCTCACAAAGCTGCAGTGACGGGCGGACAAATACTTCATCAAAACCTTCAGGAATTGGAACTCGCGAACTTTTAGCGCGGCGTGTGCGACTAGCCGATCAGAATACTTCACAGTAAAACGTATTACTATGAAACTTATCCTGTTTATCTTCGAAATTACTTACTGAAGAGCTAATGAGCGCTGTTGTTTCATACGTCGCTCTCAATGAAGTAGCCCATGAAATGGTTTGCTTGTCTGAGTCACACCGGGGGTTAAACTTGCGTGACGTCACTTTGTTGGTAAAACTCGTGAAGGTCAAGCACTTATGGCCATCGTCACAAAAGTTACCTTCATGCCTGAAATGGGGCCATTACGAGTTCGTCAAGTGACTGTCAAGTAATTACCATTACCATTTGCATCCTGGTCTTGAAGAGAAGACTGAGCAGCTGACTTATCACCAGAAATTCCAAAACCGCTCAAATGAATAAGATAGAACTGGAAAACTTTCATATTGTTCCTGAGACAACTCCAAATTCAGAGGAGGATTAGGTACACTGTCCGGGCCGTTTTGGAGAAGCTAGATTTTAATAGGGCCATTTATCCGATCACCTTATCAAACCTGTAAGTGTGAGAAGACCTTGACTGCAAAAATTTAATAGCTACGTTCTGTGTGCTTGGCGCAATGCGTGTAACTAACAGCGCGGGCTAAAACTGTTTTTGTATATATGCTAAGACAGAGTGAGCAAGTGTCATCACGGTAAGGCAATGAATCGGATCCGATCTACGGTATTTCTTAAGCGGCTTTTTCTGCTGGCTCTCTGAATTTCTTGTGAGTGACCTGATACACCTGAATGTCGGGTACAATAATAATATTTTTTCTGTTATGGAGGGAAGGAGTATGTTCGCAAACAGCCTTCATACATAAGAAGCCCATCATATTTTACCGACCTCCTTCAAACTCTGTATTTTTATGATTCCAAGGTACATATCGTGGGGTTTTTTTTGAGCTAGAGAGACCATGGAATTTCGAAATTACTTACTGAAGAGCTAATGAGCGCTGTTGTTTCATACGTCGCTCTCAATGAAGTAGCCCATGAAATGGTTTGCTTGTCTGAGTCACACCGGGGGTTAAACTTGCGTGACGTCATTTGTTGGTAAAACTCGTGAAGGTCAAGCACTTATGGCCATCGTCACAAAAGTTACCTTCATGCCTGAAATGGGGCCATTACGAGTTCGTCAAGTGACTGTCAAGTAATTACCATTACCATTTGCGTGTGATGACATGTACTTTATATTGTTACCATGTTCTGCCGTCACAGATTTATAGTTGCATTTCTGTATGGGGATTATGGCTCTAGGATTACGGTGATTCAGTTTTTTTTTATTATTTTTATTTTATATGTTGTATATGTTGGTGTACTAATTTTTGAAATATGACCTTCACGGGTTTAATTTCGTAACAGCGCTGATAGTTGAATGCAGTAGGGGCATAGCAATGGTAGCCGACTACAGGCAATACAAACCAGTGTTAGTGAGATTTCACTTAATTGCTATTCCGAGGGAGGTACTCTCACGAATTTTGGGTAGGGGTGTGCGCGAAAGTTCTTGAACCCTAACCCTATTTAAGGACTAAAAAAGGCGTAAACTGATACCCTTTTTAAGGCCCAAATATTCGTTTAGACAGGCGTTTTCACACTCCAGTATTAGATAATAAAATTTAGCTACGATATCTAAGGACCGCACCAGGAACACAGCAACAGAAGGCCGGGTCAAAAAGAATACCCTATTTAAGGACCGAGAACCTCAAAAACCATACCCTATTCCGCGGCACGTACCTATATAGCCCATATATGAGAGTACCCCCGTCCCTCCCCGGGATTGCTATCTGCCTATTTTACCAAATATTTTCATTCCCTTTTACCAATATATCTTACTTCCTTTCTGCAATTACATTCTAGGGATGAGCTTTGAGTTACGGAGGGTACGATACTTTATTGTTGAGTCCAGAGACTTGTTCTATAAAATGCCCCATTGCAGTGCTTAATTACGTTAAGTTTTTCGGAAAGCAACTGATGACAACTATGTTACAAGGAAACTTCTTCCACCTAGAACGTTGGCGAATACCCCTTTGTCTCCACTGAGTTGTCTGTAGATAGATACATCACCCCTTTCTATAGTTGTTAAGCAACAAGGTGCAATCAAAGAACGTTTACTTCAAGAATCGACATACAACTAATCTATATGGTTCAGTCAGAAATTTTTCGGTGATACAGTGAAAGTTAGAATGACGACCTATTGGTCTGTTTTAGTGTTACATTACAATAATGATGTTAATGTAGAGTGCATCGTCATTGGAATAATACATTTCTGTGTGTTGTGTCGCAGCAGTCGGCGAATTCATCGGCCAGAACGGCGTGCCTATCATTGAGTTAAAATATGCATTACAACCTCCTAAATATGACTTCCGTTGAGTCTGGAAAACAGATGTATGGGGTCACTATTTGAATTTTGAGGGGATGAGGTTGTGCGGTTATATGCCAAGCTCTGCAGCATCATATTTATTTGAACTCTTTCGGCGTGCACTTTGATGTTGACAACCTTGAAGTGATGAATTCATTGTGTAATACTACATGTCTGCCTATGACAAACCAATATGTGATAGTTATACGATGTCCCTACCCATAATCTGACCAGAAATAACGTGGGCTCTTATAAAAGTAATCTCTCTCTACTTGACCGAATCCTTATAAATTGTTACTGAGAATTAGAGGCGTTTTTCTGACCAAATAGCTTCGTAAAGATGCCGCCCGTTCTTGATGCTTCGAAGGAAAAAACAAATGGCACAAGGCTGTTGCGATTAGTGGTTGATGGAGGGACATACGTGCTAAGAGAGTTTCTACATTCCATTCATCCTCCTACAACATCACAGGGAGTGTTCAATAACAACAAAGAAAAGCTTGCAAACTAAATTTCACAAACAAAATTGCAACCGAAAATCCTATTTCCGCCTTCAGGCGACGCACCACACTCGAATTTATTTGATGTCACACTTCTGCATCTGCTACTACGGGAAGTTCGCAACTTGACAGCGCCTTCAACTGGCTGGCATAATTTACCTGCAGACAGCAATGTCCTGAGGCGAACATTGTCCGAATCAAATGTTACAGAAATGACTTGTGTCACAGCGTCTCTACAAGCATAGCTTCAGTCGAGTTTGAAGACAAATGGAAGGTCATTTCTTCGGCGCTGGTTGCCTTGGGCCTCGACCAAAAGGACGTCGACCGCCCGAAGACTGAACCGATTGACCATGACACTGAACGTCGCGTAGAGGAGGAAGTAAACAAGTGGAAACTTGACATTGAACCACGAGTAGAGAGGTTAGAAGACGACGTACTGAAGATGAAAGGTGAAATGTCTCGTATTCAAGGCTCTCTTTCGGAGCAAAATACTTCTGAACTTGCAAACTGTCTTCCAGATAAAGTTGCAAATGTCTTTGGTCGCTCACAAGAGATACAACAAGTCATCGAGCCCATCGAAGCCAAGAAATTAGGCATTGTTGTGATAACTGGGGGCCAGGATTTGGAAAGACAACCGTGCAAACAACGCAGGACATGAGCTGGCAGCTATCTCAAAGAATGCTGTTTTGTTTTGCTCTCTCAGGTCGTTAGCAACGGTAAACGATGTAGCAACTTCAATGATCCTTACCTGCAGCAAAAACCGCTTTCAGTCACCAGAAAACCCCCCAGCACTGGCTTCGAAATTGGAGTAAGCAACAGCAACAACGTGATACCTTCATTCTAGACAATGCAGACGATGTTCTCGAATCAGGTGACCGAGCTGGGTTTGCAAGCCTTTTGCAAGATATGAGAATGCTAGCCAAAGGTAATGTTACTTTTGTTGTCACGTCTCGAAAGTTATTTAAGCATCCCAGCCTGGAGATGAAAGAAGTGAGAGTAAAGCCTTTATCCTCCGACGAGGCAAAGAAACTTGTTGAGTCTAAAGTTGATGAAAGTGTGCGAGTGAAGCTCTCTCAGACAGAGAAGTTGGTTGAGCTCTGTGTTTGTGTGCCTCTGGTTCTCTGCATCGTTGCCTCGTGCTTTCAGACTGCACTGAAGATGCATGAGCTGATAAGGCGTTTGGACGAAAAGCCAACAGATGTCCTTAAAGAGGATTTAAGTGATGACAATTCCCTTGAAAAAGCGATAAAATCCTTCTTTGACTTCTTGGGTAAAAGTGAACGAGAGGCCCTGCTTCTTACTTGTGCATTTCCTGGCTCCTTTGATGCTACTGCTGGTAATGCTTTGATTTCGGTATGCCATGAACAGCCACAATTGATCCTTCGTTCCTTGAAGAACCGATCACTCGTGGAGATGACAGCTCCACAGAGATATCAAGTCCATCAGCTGATCCAAGCATATGCAAAGAAGATTGACCATACCAAGTATTCTAAGGGAGAAAAAATGACCTTTGCTCATTTTATTTCCCGCCTTGCGGACAATGCAAAAAATTAATTGAATCGTTTAATGAAGACAGGCACAACTTTGAGTACTTCCTTCAGTTTTACCTGCAAGGATTATAAATTGTCAACATCATCAATACCACATGACAAACAAGTTTTCCCGAAAATGCTCGTATCTGGAAATGGGTCTTCTTCCAAGCATTTATTTCAAGCTCCTGGAAACATGGCTTGACCTACTAAAGTCGGACAACAACCACATCAACCTAACAGCAGAATAGTGGAGCTTTTGTGCCTTCTTGGACACGAAAGAAGAAAAGTTGGTAATCGTGATCAATACAAACACTTTCTAGAGGAGGCCATCATACTGCACACAAAAAATCCAAATGAGTTTGACCAAGAAAAGGTATCAGAAGCTTTTTTCGCAATAATTTTGCTCGATTTCTCTCCGAAGAGGGGGAATTTTGATAAAGCAGAGGAACAATTTGATATAGGTTTGAAGGTATGTGAAGATTATTTGCGTCGTAATGACCGTAATAAGGCCGAGAAAAAGTTGAATGAAGCATTGAACCTTTTTCAGAAGGGTCTTGGCACACATGTTATGACTGCCCTGCTTCTGAAAGATCTTGCAGATTTTCACCTTTTTCATGGTGAAAAAAAAGCTGGGATCTCGAGAAGACCGTCAAAACTCCATTAAACTGTATGGACAAGCGCTCGAAATGATGGGAAATCTAAGCATTAAAGAACACAAAGAGTGCATCCTGCTATTCACCAACTTAGGAATTTGTCATCAACTGCAAGAAGACCTGGAGGAAACAATGAAATTATAGAAGGAAGTCAAAGTGAAGAATGATCATCGCAGTAAATTTTCCAATTTAAGCAATTGGAAAGAAGAAGCCTGAAAAAATCAAGGCTTCAACGGGATTCGAACCCGTGACCTCCGCGATGCCGGTGCGATGCTCTACCAACTGAGCTATGAAGCCACACGTTGGGAGCGAGGTCAATTTATTGAGTTCATTCTCCCGTGAGGAGTGAAATGATGTGATATATAAATGAAATAACTCATATATTTGAACTGCGGTTGTAGATCAAAGTGCAGAATGATCATCGCAGTAAATTTTCCAATTTAAGCAATTGGAAAGAAGAAGCCTGAAAAAATCAAGGCTTCAACGGGATTCGAACCCGTGACCTCCGCGATGCCGGTGCGATGCTCTACCAACTGAGCTATGAAGCCACACGTTGAAATTATATCAAGCATCCTTGAACATTGCAGAACGAGAATTAGGAGAAAACCCCCGGTGGAAGATCTATGTTATGGTTCAAATGGCCTACTGGCACCATCAGAATGGAAATATGGTAAAGGCAAAAGCATTGAAAGACCAGGCAATGAAAATGAGTGATGCACTGAAACTGCCAGATCATCAATCACCCAACAAGTTTTTGCTAAAGAAAATTTGAGACTCTGACAGAGCAATGTGCGAACTTGAGGATGACATGTTTAACTGTCTCCCTGATCTTGCATGTGAATTTGGTTAATCACAGTATTTCACTTTTAAAATAGTATCTTGTGACTCTAAGTTGATTATGAACAGAATTTATATTTCGAATTTTCGTTCAGTTTCTTTCTTAAGGGTGTTTATTAGGTCACATTGTTGCTATGGTAACCTATTATGCCATAAAATTAACAGCAACTTGTTCACCGATGATTGGGCAGTTTGTTGATACCATGATTGTGGCATTAACCGATAAAGAGGTGGTTATAATGAACCATCAAACTTTAAGTCTTGGAAAGTACTGGAAACTGGTACCATCCAACTTAAAAATAATTATTATTATGTAATACAATTCGGTTGCATCTAGCTATGATATTAACTACACACGAGGTGGGTTGCACACCTCGACTTCAAAGTTAGGTTGCTCAATGAACTTAGTGTAGCAGTTACAATCGTATCAAGTTGTCCGTAAATACAGAGAAACTAAAGTCAGAATGCTTTACAATCATTGAAAAGTAACATCCACCCTCACTAATTAAAACTGAAGACAATGTGTAGGTTTCCATTAGCATTGGGATTTCTCAAACAAACAAGCAAAACAAACAACAAACAAACTTTATTTTGTTCTTGTACTTACAATTTACACATTTAACTTATACACACGTATTAATAAAGTACAAATATTGAGCCAGAAGGCTAAATCCTTGATGAATTAATTTGATCCCATGGATTTGTTTATAGCACTTTTCACACATGAATATCTATCTGCAACGGGCAATAAGGAAAGTAATTTGTAGAAAAAACTATATAGACATCTTAATATAAACTAATTGTACTAAGATACAAAATTCAAACAAATTTAAATCAGTTTGACTAAGATGCTTCTTTTCCCAGATTTGGGTAGGAGAGAGGGCGGAGATGGGGGTGGGGGAGAGAGAGAAAAAAAAATGCACGTCCCGCCGTATTAAATAAACTCCAGCATTAGTTCTTGTCATTCTCTTTTCTTCTAAATCTATCGCTTGGGAATCAGGTGAACCGCTATACTCTCTCATTAAGAGTCCGCTTTCAAGCGGTTTCAACTGAGTATCTTGAAATCAAAAACCAAGGAATTCGTTCTTGGCAATCACAGAGCATACAGACCATCCAATGAACCAATCAAATCAAGAGGCAAACACAGTCACTGAAGCAAAGCGCGGGAAAACGTTTGTGTGAGAGAAATAATTGGTTTTGGTTTGACTTCTGATTGTATGACGAAGTGGCACGAGTTTTTTAAGCCAATCGCTTAGCGTTGTAATAAAAAACCAAAGCAAATGCAATTATTTTCGGCATTTAAGTGAAAGCTGCTCTGTATGAATCTGGTAATAAATACATCAGTCTGGCTACCTGACTCGTCCCCAGTCGTCCTCATACGCATGGCATAAAGGTGAGCAAAGGGTGATGATGTCCCTTAAAGTTCCTACCTCGCCCCGTTCCCCGCGCCCTGTATGACATTGTAAGAAGGTGATTGGGGCCCTGGACGAGTCAAACTGCCTTAACGAAAACGAGTATCGCCTCTCACTAAAGAGCAACCGCAGCAGCTACAGCCCAGACTGAGATAAGATTAAAACCCAATATTTAAGTTAACTCTATGTATAATTTAAGGTGGCTCCCTATAAATTTTTGACCGCGCACGAGCTGATTTCGAAAATCTCGCGATGGCGCGATCGAGCTTTCAAACTCTATGCCAAACACCCGTTAAAATGCCGACAAACATGGCGTCCAAATTTGTAATATTTGTTTATCGAAAATGTTGCGTGGATCGGCTCCGGTTTCAAAACCTTTATCGACTGAATAGCAGACCCTACCTTTCCCTGCTTGATTTAAAAGAGAAATGTACGAGGTATGCAGGAGTTCCAGCCAATGAAGCTGATTTGTTCGATCGCCACGATCATCGAGCGGGGTAAAGCAAGGTAGTAATTACCATATATATTTGCAGTCCTTGGCGTTGTTTGTGGAGCAGACACAAAAGCCAAGATATCAGTCAGGATGTGAACTCCCCTACAAGTTAAGTCGTCTGACGAGCTCGCGGAGCATGAACTGATGCTTCGAAAATAGAAAATAACAAAACACAGCAAACAACAATCGAATTTTAGCAGCCGTAATTGCTCATTTACAAGATGCTACATCCGATACATAGGGTAAGAATTCCTTATTTTAAATTTCCATCTCCAAAATCGTGTCGCAAAATTGACAAAAGTAGCTTTAAGATGGGACTGGAGATACGAGATTAACACGATTCTTCTTCCCTTCAAACACGCCAATGACGCCAGAGGGTCATTCATACGATTGCGCGTGTGGTCGTCTCGAAATTTTATGACGTCACAAACATGAAAACGAAGAAAACACGCGCTCATTTTTCTCGTGTTTCCTTCGGTGAAATTTTGTGAAACTTTGTATACTTCATGATATAGATGCCTTCTTCACAATATAATCTTTCGACAAAATTTTATCTAAGGATTTCTTTTTTTTGATCAAAAATATGAAATTGTACGATTTTTAAGAATCCTCTGGATAAATTTTTGGCCTTTTTTAAATTAAAGTATTGTCCAAAATCGTTTCAACAAGACTGCCCAGTTTCAAGATATTTTACCGAGGCTAACTCAAGAAAAGGAAGCAAATAGGTGAAAAATAGCAAAAAGTGGTTATCTCTACAATTGTTTGTTGCCATGGCAACAGTCTGCAATGTACTCATATGAACGAAAAAGAAATACCGGGTGTGTGGTTAATCTTCACTTTGAATGCCAGGAGCTTAAACCCAAATTTGAAAGAAATAGTTCAATATTAGTTCTTCATCTTTCTTTAGGTGTAGATACTGTTAATACTGTAGGGAGCCACATTAAGACTTGGTAAAGGTTATTTTTGAACTCGATAACCATGCACTTGTTTGGTGGCCTTGAAGAGTAAAACATTCATTATAAAACGTTAATTAAGGTATAAGGCTACGGCATATCCATCACCACCCAAAACTCCAAAAAAAATTAAATAAAAAAAGTAGAAAAACCAGGATTTCACGATAGATATCTGCTCTTTGAGTTTCACTGAGTTCTTTCCCCAAGTACAGGTTATTCAACTTCGTGATGAATAGTTCAACTCTCCTCCTCGGGATCTTCTGCTGCGCTTCTAAGCCAGCGGAAGAAATCAGAACTGGCGGCTACGGCCACCCTCTTGCCTTGTTCCTCTTCACTACTGCTTTCCCAGGCGTTGAACGACTCCACTGTGATGATCTCCTCATCATACAAACTGTCGAAATACGACTTGATGAAACCTGGATGGGTTTAAAACAAAATAGGTTTGATTAAGAAAAGATACCAGCGTTCCAAGGAACAGAATGCTCAGAAAATATTCCGCTGGAAGTCTCATGCACCATTGACTGCTAAGGGATGCTGCATGGGCTGGTCACCCAATCGTGATGTGGTAGAGCCGAAGAGCCCAAAAATGTCACCTGCTTTCCAGAATGCGGCTTATAAAATATCTCTACACCAATGGGAGGTAATTTACCATTTCCAACGTACTCTTGACTAACGTGCATCAAATAAAAAGAATATAATAATGTTCGACATGACAAAAACAAAAATTGAGATTTCAAGAGAATAAGTGAGCTGTGCTTCAAGATCGATCTTGTAACAGCATACATGCAGTCTCATGTAAGACTTTTTCAGAAGAAACTTTTCATCGCTTGTATTTAAGCAGTCCTCTGCAGTCTCTCACGGAACTTACGCAAAACACGACGGCATCGGCACCGAGTACGTCACCAAACAAATTTAATGAGCAGAACAATGGATGTGCACGTTCAGCATATATAACTCTTGGTACAATTCTTTGAATTCCGCGGCAAATCACCGATATGTGAACTGATCAGTTTTCAAGTTTTTTGACAACTGGTACTCACTGCGCCTATATGTTCGTATTTCTATTTGGAACTGAACGTATTCGTAGCATATTCAGCAGAGCCAAGTTTTCATACCGACAAACACACTGAATAAATCTACGTAAATGTGAAATTCCAACGTAAATTGAAAACACACTTTTTAATAGGCGCCCTAGCCGTTGCCGTTCATATACGCCTAAGGTTCTTTTTTCCCGGGAGAGAAGAAAACTTAAATTGAGGATTTTATTATCATTTTCTGTGATATTACTTCGCAAAATGAGTAATGAGATTGCTAGACTTTCCTTATTTCTATACAGTTCTACCTAAATGGTCTTAAAATTATAAGCTTCAAAGTATAGTTGGATTTACACACAACGAGTCACCATACTGGACCTGCGCCCGAAACCATGAATATCTCGTTTCCAGACTCTCTACGGTCCTGTTTCTCAGAACACCATAACAGAGATTACAAGGGGCTAAACTAGATTCACGAATATGGCCTGGATAAATCTCCATTCATTTATCTTTTGGTCGCACGCAAATTTGAAGAGGAGTTATTGGGAGCTGTTCATTGGGATATGCAGTTCATTCTCGAAATATTATTTCGATTACATCACACAACAAATTCAAATTGATGTTTAAACGGAATAAGATCAAAGACATGCAACAAGTTTGTACATTTGTACCTGGTGGGTAGTGCAGCTGGACAAACAGTGCCTGGACCGCGAAAAGAGCTTGGAGCTCAAGATCGTTGTCTTCAATATACTTTCGGAGGAGGTTTGTTCTGTTCTTCAAGCGACCAAGGTTGCATTTACACTGCCCTCTGTCTTCTTTTGAAGATACGAAAAGAAAACTAGTCAGTAAAAGAATGTTTGCACTAAGCAGCACAGACACAGCCATTACCATGGTAACTTACCTCTATCCATTGTATCTTCAGAGACAACCGTTACCAGAGCTCTGATGAACGGGGTTTCGCTCTGGTATCCTCTGCACAAAGATTTTCCTAGCAAAAAGGAATTAAATTACCTACATTGACTTTTATCACTATAAAATGCGTATATCTTTGCACGAGATTAGTGAAGAGTTGATATGAGTTGAATAGCCTGCTCTGGATCGTGCTAGTTGATGACGATACTCTAACATAACCTGCTGTATACCTTTTATTAACCTCGTTTTCTCGCTCCGTACTCTAAGTTACAGACCGAGCTTTTTATGGTAGAAACGCAAAACGTGTGGACCATAAATCAAAGGGGTAGCCATAATGATATCTTGCCATTAGACCTGAAGCTTATTGTGCCTAGAATTTTTATCGAGAAAATACAATTATAAAATATTTAGAACTCTACCTTAGGGACCCGGTGTTTATAAGAAATCCGGCTTTTAAATATAATCGAGAAACAAAAATGATACGATATTTTTCACTTACACCTTTCTGATAACGCACTTACATTGATCCATTCGAATACTTCTTTGTTAGAAGCTTTCTTCTCCAAAACAAGAGTCCTAATCTCGTCCTCTATTCCATCAAAGTATTGACCGGACGAAACAGTGTTCTGCGATGAAGAATGGGCCTGCTCAAAACAGAATTCAATAAAGATGTTAATGTAATGTGCAAAATCGGAACCTATAACAATGGACAGGCATATTGAGTACAATGCTACATGTGACAACAATTGCTTAATTAACCATGGCAATGCCTTCCAATTAAAAAATGGAAGTAGAATAAATTATCAGCTGAGATAAAAACCATTTGGTAGGAATATAATCGAACAAATTCTCAAAATAAGGCAGAAAGCCCGGGGGTACTTCCTTATAAGAGGCTACTGGGGATGTGCCGCTGAAGTCGCATTTTCACGACTGGATTAACTATAATGGGGTTACATTTTTAGTAGAGTTACTAGATTGGGATCGAAAACTTTCGGGATTTCTGGGATAAGAAAATTCTGGTAAGTAGGAATTTAAACATTTGTGGTTAAAAAATGGTTTGTGCTGTTGTTTCAAAATTTAACAGTCGGCTCGCATTGAAGTCCGTTCATGAAATCACAACTTAAACATAAACGACTAGCACAATAGTGCAGAACCTCTGGGTCCAGAACAAAGTCTAACAAATCATACGTGGTATGGTATTAATTT
>JAHPZR010002049.1:0-5000 GCA_019787425.1 Platygyra sinensis
ACATTATATTTGACAGTGTGAATCTTAAGTAATACTCTAGGTTTTTATTTTAATACGGAATTTCTATGTGAGGGGCCAGGCCCATGTGCTTTGCACTTTTTATTATGTACATTAGTAGTTTATTGTGAATAAACTCATTTCAAAAGCTAAAATAAATTCCAAAGAAACTGTAGTGCTGCGTCGTTGGGGAGTATTACAGGATAATTTGGTTTTATCAATTGGGTTCGGTGATAATGTGAATTGGTCACCGAATCTCTTTACGGTGGCCAATTCACATTATCGACCCAGTTGAGAAAACCAAATTTCCTTACTTAGGGCTTGTAGTCGCATTTCTGCTCGTCACATAAGCCATGTTGATAAGGCCCAACAAGGCCAAAACAGCTGTCCTTGGCTGCCACTGCCCGGGTAATATGGATGTGCGCACGCGTAAGTTACTGGCCAGACCGTGGGTTGATGTACTAGTGTGTCACTTGCTTTGATTGTTTGTACTAATTAAACATAACATAGATGTGTAGGAAAAGCTTCTCTTCTGCCCCTCCTCCCCAGTCCTCTCGCTTCTTCTCCAATCCTTAAAATTTTAGCTTGCCAGGCTGGTGAGCAATTTAAGTTTGCTGTAATAACAGAAGGTTTCTTATCCTTAAGTTAATGCTTATTGATTTATTTTATTTGAAATTTCATGTCTTTTCCTGCATTCTCTTTAGTACGGGTCATTCCGAAGTCGGTGTTTCATGATCACGGCGACAATTTACCTTCTTCTGTCTGGATTGGTGTTGATGCGAAACAGAAAAACTTGACGGTAAGAGGACCAGCGATCAATTACGTCGACATTTCAGGAGATTTCTAGAAGCTATCGATCCCTGGTTAAATCGATCCTTTGAAGCTTTGATATTTATCACTCTTGTTGCCCGTTAAAAAGAAATAAATAAATTCCATTTATCCCTAAAATCGTTTGTCAAAATTCCCTTAAACTGTAGAGATATCCCTTAACTCCCAAAATATCTCTTGTTCCCTTGAAATAAATGATCATGTTCCGCTGTTCCCTAAGAATCACGGGGAGACCCAAATCTCAGTCCATTTTTTATCGATCAGTGAATTTCACAGGCCTGTACTCAGGACAGTTGTCATCCAGGTATCAATTTAAATAAAACTCATTTATCAGCGGACAGCTGAAATTTTGACCAATTCTGATGGACTATTAGTAAAACACGATCCATATACCATCTTAAAAAGCGTACCTAGAAACTGAACTTGGGACTAAAGAAAAAAATCTTGAAGTGAGGTCTCTCCTAAGGCTAACCATGCCACCTCTCTACTTTCAATAAGACAAAAAAAATGCCGGTAAGAAAATAACTCAAGCAACGTATTTCTTCATTCTTTCAATGTGAATATTTGACCTGACTCATTGTCTTTAAAATGGGATGGAGGCTTAAGAGAGAAAAAGGGCGCGGGACGAACTCACTAGAGAGAAGGGGTTTCAGTATATATGTTCTATTTTAATGGTATCTTTTCGTCAGTCGTCCTTTAGCGCGGTCGTAACGTAACATTTCTGCATCAACCAGAGGTTTTAAGGTTTTTCTTATTGTGTTTATATTGTTTTATTCTATGGCTCTATCTCACAAGGACTGGAAACTACCAAATTCACGAATTTGATTGGCTGAAAACGATATCGACCGCGGTCTAGATTTTTCCATCTAGACCGGCATCTGGACCGGTAAAGTTTTTCAGTGAAAATGTTGCAAACTAAAATGCAAAATCCCAAACGATTTAAATTGTTCTTTTTTGGCCATGAATAAACATCTTGTTAAACGGGGTAGGTCGATTTGTATGAAAGAATCTTGACCTCGGTCGTGTGTATTAACCTCTCTGCGTTTCGGTCTGTACTTACGACCTCGGCCAAGATTCTCCCATACAGACCTCCTGCTCAGTTAATAAGAGCTTAATATTGTGTTTATATTGTTCATGCTGTGTATTTATTCCTTATTTTGATACAAGTGCTTTTTCTTTTCCTGATTTAAAGGTCGCATCTCAGAGAAGGTAGGCAATCATTCGTTATCAAACAAGACTACAAAACAAAGTATGCCTAATAACTTCATGACCGGAGCTCGACTTCACCTCATTGTCCAAATTACAGTGTTGAATATCCTAAAGGAACCAGAAAACAGCGAAGTTGTGTTGAGACAAAAGGAATACATCTATTGCCTCAAGAGAAACCTGATTAGCCCACACGTAAGTTTACTTTGGTCTTTCATTATTTAGCTCTTATTAACCGAGCAGGAGGTCTGTATGGGAGAATCTTGACCAAGGTCGTAAGTACAGACCGAACGCAGTGAGGTCTGTACACACGACCGGGGTCAAGATTCTCCCATACAGACCGACCTCGCTCTGCTAATAAGATGTTTATTATATGGCAAAAACAAGAACAATTTCATTCGTAACTGGTTTGTACTAAGTGACAGTTTGCTTGCAAACGGTGATGAGCAGCCGAATTTAATTCTTCCAAAGTTTGCTCGTCCTCTTTACTTTATTTTCTCATCAGCTTTTTGACGCTTACAGAAATAAATATTCTTAGTTGAAAACAGTCAATGATTTTACATTTTAGTTCGCAACTTTTTCGCTTCAAAACATAACTGGTCTAGCTGCCGGTCTAGATGGGAAAATCTAGACCGCTGTAAATATCCATTTTAGCCAATCAAATTCGTGAATTTGGTATTTCCCAGTCCTTGTGAGACAGAGCCATATAATAATCTAACATTCTAAATAGAAAATTAAGTTGCCCTAACATAGTAAATGGTTTGAGCCCAGGAGTATCATGTGATCGTACGGATGATGGTAGTTCACTTGACTCTGAAGCTTAAGATGACTTCCGGTCAGGTTGTCGGCGAAACGTCAGACACCAACACAGTTCTTGCAATCTCCTCTCAATTTAATAAACAAAATTAAGCAAGCTGTTAGCTAAAGAACTAAGAAATTCTATAGCTAGACTAAAACGTTATCGTCAAAATATTATATTATAGCATGCTCACCAGTGCATGAACAGTAAGAATATACTGGCTTGTTAGTGGAACTGGGGTTTCGGAGCACCAAGTACATGACTTTGCTTTCCTCATTGTCGGTCGAGAAAGAAGGATTACAACAGCCCAAAACGTCTTTGTGATTTGGTAGCTGATGAATTCTACAATCAGAGAAATCATAAATTAAGATGTAGACTATTATAAATAAAATATCAGAAGAATTATAGACTTACTTAATAGATTGAATTCCTTCCTTTTGCTCCCATGCACGAAGCGTTCTATATTTTCTAACTGCTTGTTGATTGTAGCCAGCTCAGATTAAAAACTACTTCACTACGGATTCCTCCATTACCAGAGGGACACCATCTCGACTTTTTCTGCCAGTCTTTTAGCTTCTCTAGGTCTACAAGCGAAGGTACTTTGGTGTAGGAATTTGAAGAGCGTTGGGAGTCTTAACTAGAAGACCCAGATGTTGAAATTTCCAAAGCACTGCATACAATGTTGACCAGAGCTTTTTTTCCCGTTTGACTTTTCGCAACAAAAAGATAAGATGTTACATATTTGTTTTAGTTTTGGTTTAGTCAAGTTTGAAACCTCCTTGAAGGTTTTTGGGAGTTTTAAATTAGCCTCGTCCTTGACAGTTCGCGACGCCACTGTAACTCCCCAAGGCGCAAAGGATTATGGTTATATGCATGACTATTGTAGAGAATTAATTTCTCCAGCTAATTCTTTTATCAAATCGCAAGAGATATATTGAGAGACTGTTGCCTAATTCATATCACTCGAGTGAAATTAAGTCCCCTCAAATCCTAAAATTGCCGTGAGCCGCCTTAACTCGTCTTAAATCGCCGAAAGTCGCAATA
Organism: Platygyra sinensis; assembly: GCA_019787425.1. Lineage (NCBI taxonomy): Eukaryota > Metazoa > Cnidaria > Anthozoa > Scleractinia > Merulinidae > Platygyra > Platygyra sinensis. The sequence goes on from JAHPZR010002049.1 coordinate 3,875, forward strand.
TTTTTTCTGCCAATTTTGCTCAAGTCGCCTAAAGTCGCCTTAAATCGCCCAAAGTCGCCTTAAGTTACGGCGACTTTGAGGTCTTTGAGTAGCCCTAATGGATTAAGAGAAATCTTTAGCACTTAAAACTCATCTTGAGTTCGTTTTAATGAACTCACACTGAGTACACTCTCATTAAAGGAATGGACAATGCCTAGCGCGCGTCCATCCAATTCGGGATGCACGCGGATAGTTGGGAGAGCACGAAGGTAGCGTAAGAGATGCTCGAGGCGCAGCCGAGAGCATCTCTAGCTACCTAAGTGCTCTCCCAACTATCCAAGTGGATCCCGAATTGGATGGACGCTAGCTAGGCATTGTCCATTGCTTTTATAACATAGCAAGACATTTTTCACGCTGAAAAGTCGCTTTTTCTGCACTTATCAAATTGCAAGTTCTGCACGTGCACGTGCACGTGTTGTTTTCACTGACAGCACGTTTCGCTACACGTGCACGTGCGCGTGCACGTGTTATTTTCACCGGTAGCACTGATGTTTCTGCAACCATTTCAGACACATTAATTTTCCAAGTCTCCAAAGTCATCGAGAAACCCTAACTCAAATGTTGAAAAACACTAGCTATTAGTAACAGCTAAAGTTAAGTTTTACTCGAAAAAAGTTGTGAGAAAAACTTTCGCTGGCAAGAAATTTCACCGACGATGGCGTCAGCATGAACCATCTCTATGAACCATCCATTTCTTTTTCATAGAAAATTAGCCAATCACAGCGCGCGCTAGCATATAGCTATGTTATAATATTGTCTGAATAATGGTGTTAGCATTCTGGATGCTGAGCTTAGGGAGATCAGGGTTCGAACTAGTCCAGTCCCTGAACTCTCCTTTCTTCCCGCCGCCTATATAGGGGCTGAACCCGGGCGGGCGAAAGAAGAGTCCAGGATAACTTGCATGCGCATTTTTCGCGACGCTGTAAAATATTTCATTGGCAACATCTACTAATGAGTCTTACGTTGATTTCGTCTTGCCACTTGAATTAAGACAAAACTGGTTAGTCTTTTGGAAAACTAGAAAGGTTTATGAGCAAAATGACGTAACACGTGCACTCATTAGTAGATGTCGCGAATGAAATATGAA
>JAHPZR010002049.1:10000-37500 GCA_019787425.1 Platygyra sinensis
CTAGCTATAGAATTTCTTAGTTCTTTAGCTAACAGCTTGCTTAATTTTGTTTATTAAATTGAGAGGAGATTGCAAGAACTGTGTTGGTGTCTGACGTTTCGCCGACAACCTGACCGGAAGTCATCTTAAGCTTCAGAGTCAAGTGAACTACCATCATCCGTACGATCACATGATACTCCTGGGCTCAAACCATTTACTATGTTAGGGCAACTTAATTTTCTATTTAGAATGTTAGATTATTATATGGCTCTGTCTCACAAGGACTGGGAAATACCAAATTCACGAATTTGATTGGCTAAAATGGATATTTACAGCGGTCTAGATTTTCCCATCTAGACCGGCAGCTAGACCAGTTATGTTTTGAAGCGAAAAAGTTGCGAACTAAAATGTAAAATCATTGACTGTTTTCAACTAAGAATATTTATTTCTGTAAGCGTCAAAAAGCTGATGAGAAAATAAAGTAAAGAGGACGAGCAAACTTTGGAAGAATTAAATTCGGCTGCTCATCACCGTTTGCAAGCAAACTGTCACTTAGTACAAACCAGTTACGAATGAAATTGTTCTTGTTTTTGCCATATAATAAACATCTTATTAGCAGAGCGAGGTCGGTCTGTATGGGAGAATCTTGACCCCGGTCGTGTGTACAGACCTCACTGCGTTCGGTCTGTACTTACGACCTTGGTCAAGATTCTCCCATACAGACCTCCTGCTCGGTTAATAAGAGCTAAATAATGAAAGACCAAAGTAAACTTACGTGTGGGCTAATCAGGTTTCTCTTGAGGCAATAGATGTATTCCTTTTGTCTCAACACAACTTCGCTGTTTTCTGGTTCCTTTAGGATATTCAACACTGTAATTTGGACAATGAGGTGAAGTCGAGCTCCGGTCATGAAGTTATTAGGCATACTTTGTTTTGTAGTCTTGTTTGATAACGAATGATTGCCTACCTTCTCTGAGATGCGACCTTTAAATCAGGAAAAGAAAAAGCACTTGTATCAAAATAAGGAATAAATACACAGCATGAACAATATAAACACAATATTAAGCTCTTATTAACTGAGCAGGAGGTCTGTATGGGAGAATCTTGGCCGAGGTCGTAAGTACAGACCGAACGCAGAGAGGTTAATACACACGACCGAGGTCAAGATTCTTTCATACAAATCGACCTACCCCGTTTAACAAGATGTTTATTCATGGCCAAAAAAGAACAATTTAAATCGTTTGGGATTTTGCATTTTAGTTTGCAACATTTTCACTGAAAAACTTTACCGGTCCAGATGCCGGTCTAGATGGAAAAATCTAGACCGCGGTCGATATCGTTTTCAGCCAATCAAATTCGTGAATTTGGTAGTTTCCAGTCCTTGTGAGATAGAGCCATAGAATAAAACAATATAAACACAATAAGAAAAACCTTAAAACCTCTGGTTGATGCAGAAATGTTACGTTACGACCGCGCTAAAGGACGACTGACGAAAAGATACCATTAAAATAGAACATATATACTGAAACCCCTTCTCTCTAGTGAGTTCGTCCCGCGCCCTTTTTCTCTCTTAAGCCTCCATCCCATTTTAAAGACAATGAGTCAGGTCAAATATTCACATTGAAAGAATGAAGAAATACGTTGCTTGAGTTATTTTCTTACCGGCATTTTTTTTGTCTTATTGAAAGTAGAGAGGTGGCATGGTTAGCCTTAGGAGAGACCTCACTTCAAGATTTTTTTCTTTAGTCCCAAGTTCAGTTTCTAGGTACGCTTTTTAAGATGGTATATGGATCGTGTTTTACTAATAGTCCATCAGAATTGGTCAAAATTTCAGCTGTCCGCTGATAAATGAGTTTTATTTAAATTGATACCTGGATGACAACTGTCCTGAGTACAGGCCTGTGAAATTCACTGATCGATAAAAAATGGACTGAGATTTGGGTCTCCCCGTGATTCTTAGGGAACAGCGGAACATGATCATTTATTTCAAGGGAACAAGAGATATTTTGGGAGTTAAGGGATATCTCTACAGTTTAAGGGAATTTTGACAAACGATTTTAGGGATAAATGGAATTTATTTATTTCTTTTTAACGGGCAACAAGAGTGATAAATATCAAAGCTTCAAAGGATCGATTTAACCAGGGATCGATAGCTTCTAGAAATCTCCTGAAATGTCGACGTAATTGATCGCTGGTCCTCTTACCGTCAAGTTTTCTGTTTCGCATCAACACCAATCCAGACAGAAGAAGGTAAATTGTCGCCGTGATCATGAAACACCGACTTCGGAATGACCCGTACTAAAGAGAATGCAGGAAAAGACATGAAATTTCAAATAAAATAAATCAATAAGCATTAACTTAAGGATAAGAAACCTTCTGTTATTACAGCAAACTTAAATTGCTCACCAGCCTGGCAAGCTAAAATTTTAAGGATTGGAGAAGAAGCGAGAGGACTGGGGAGGAGGGGCAGAAGAGAAGCTTTTCCTACACATCTATGTTATGTTTAATTAGTACAAACAATCAAAGCAAGTGACACACTAGTACATCAACCCACGGTCTGGCCAGTAACTTACGCGTGCGCACATCCATATTACCCGGGCAGTGGCAGCCAAGGACAGCTGTTTTGGCCTTGTTGGGCCTTATCAACATGGCTTATGTGACGAGCAGAAATGCGACTACAAGCCCTAAGTAAGGAAATTTGGTTTTCTCAACTGGGTCGATAATGTGAATTGGCCACCGTAAAGAGATTCGGTGACCAATTCACATTATCACCGAACCCAATTGATAAAACCAAATTATCCTGTAATACTCCCCAACGACGCAGCACTACAGTTTCTTTGGAATTTATTTTAGCTTTTGAAATGAGTTTATTCACAATAAACTACTAATGTACATAATAAAAAGTGCAAAGCACATGGGCCTGGCCCCTCACATAGAAATTCCGTATTAAAATAAAAACCTAGAGTATTACTTAAGATTCACACTGTCAAATATAATGTTCAAGAATGTCTCTGTACGTTAACAACTATAAAATTGACTAAACTAGAGAAGAACATGAAAAGAAGAGTCGGCAACATTACAAAGTGTAGATTCCCAGGCGGATGCAAAATCGGACTGCGACAAGCGAAAGTGATCTAAAGAAATTCTATTCCGGATATCTGTTTTAATGTAACGAATAATAGCCTGGGAATCTCCATGACCATTATGAAAAGTGGCTTTATTTCGGAATTTCCAAATTCCATAAAGAGTTGTTTTAATCCGAAATCTGGCCATGCGTGCACTCTTAGCGTCTGCGCGGGGCCATTGGAAAAAGAAGACGGAAATGCAGTTAGGGAGAAATGTCATACCAAGAAGAGTAGACAAAAAGGGCGAGAAGTGTGACCAAACGGCCTTCACGCGGGAGCAATTAAGGAAACAGTGGTCGACTGTTTCCTTTCGAGAGCACGACGCACAGCGATCGGAGTTAATGTAGCCCCAATTTTTCGATGCATCGCGAACCTTAACCGCGCGTAATACAATTAACCAAAGTAGATCATTTTTGAAATTCTCACAAAAGTCATCACGAACAAGTGACCAATGCCGATCCAGATCAAAACCAATAGTTAAAAACGAGACCCAATATCGGTGAATAACGGGTGAGGATGACTTTTCCTTAAGTAGAGTATAATAACATTTCTTTGAAGTAAAAACAAAATTGCGCCAGTCTTGGCAAGACAAGATCTTACGGAGACTGGTCAAAACAGAAAGGCAATTCGAATAAAAGGGTGTTAGAAGTTGAGCACTCGGAGAGGAGTTATCTCGAAGGAAACGCCACTCCGGTCGAATAGGAGATAGCTTAGCCCCGAAAAAATACTTAATAAGATAAAAAGACTTTGAATCGGCATTGGAGCAATTAGAAACTACGGATGCTAACTTTAAGGGATCTGTCTTGATCTTAAAGTTAATGATGCCTAGGCTCCCCTTTAGGAAGGGCTGATGGCACGACTGTCGGCTGACGGTCTCCATTCGACAACCCCATAGGAAAGGCCAGATCAAATTATTTACCTCCGAAATAACCCATTTAGAGACAAGAAGAATAGTAGCTAGATACAGGAGTTTGCTAATTCCTATTGTATTCACAATCAGGGACTTGCCCACCAGGGGTGGAAGGAGCGGGATTTCCAAAAATTAAGATGATTTTCTAACTTCTTAAGCTTTGGCTGCCAATTGTCAGACTCTGCGTTCTGTCCGAAAACAACCCCTAGAATTTTCATTTTTGTTACCCATGTGAGGCCAAACGGCTGGTCAGCACGAGAGCGCCACGCGCCCAGCCACATGGCCTCTGTTTTGGATACATTGAGTTTCGCTCCAGACCCCCTCTCGTACACGTTGATTACGCGAAAGAGGGCTGCAAGAGAATGAACAGATTTGACCAGACTAGTCGTGTCATCAGCATAAATACCTACTTTATATTGAGACCCTTTGGCATCAGGTAAGAGAAAGCCTTCAATTTGGGAGCATGAACGAATTTGACATGCGAGAGTTTCAACGCAAAGAATATATAGCATGGGGGAAAGGGAATCCACCTGGCGAACGCCGCGAGACAAAGAGATCGGCTCTGTGAGCCATTCATTCACAATAACGCGCATATTAGCACCTTTATAAAACGTGTTAACCCAGTTACAAAAAGAGGGGCCAAAACCAAAACGAGTTAGCAAACTCTGTAGAAAAGAACGGTTTACGCGATCAAAGGCGTTCTCCTGATCAAGACTTACTAAAATACCAGTTTCCCCTGTGCGATCAAGGTAATCTAAAATATCCCTAAGAGTATGAAGATTCGATGAAATCTTCCGCCCAGGAACAGAGCATGTTTGGTCAGGATCAACAATGAATTCCAGGACTTTAGAAAGGCGAACAGTGTTATGTATTGCCAGCGGTTGCACGCTTGGGCATTAAAGTGAGGCTACCTGTTCTTGTTGAGGGTTCGCCATGTTGAATTACAGTTGTTGTTATGTGTGGTTTAATCCTGCCCAATCGAACCCTTTTTGAAACCATCCGAGGGTTTCTTGGTATTTAACACTGGCGACGAGGATGGGATTGACTAAGTAACGAAGAATGGCGGCAGTTAATATCGAAATTCAAGGTGTAGCTCCGTTCGATTGCAAAGGTAATTCGTCTGCATTGGGACCACGTTGGAAGAAATGGCTTCAATCGTTTCAATACTTTCTTGTGGCCAAAGGAGTGGTGAATGATGCACAAAAGAAGGCTTTGCTACTTCACACCGCGGGAATAGAGGTTCAGGAGTTGTACGAAACGCTAACTGACCCAGGCCCGACGGAAGAATTTGAAGAGGATACGGCTACTGATTTCGAGAAAACGGTACGTACTCTGAACGCGTATTTTGTCACCAAGCTTAATGAACCGTATGAGCGACATGTATTCAGGAGCATGGCTCAACAGGAGAGAGAAACAGTTGGTCAATTCATAGCTAGGCTTAGAAAGCAAGCACAGAACTGTAATTTTGCAAACCCAGATGTTGACATCAGAGATCAAGTTATTGATAAATGTCGATCATCGGAATTAAGAAAAAAATTGCTGGCAAAGGAGCATCTTACTCTTCAGAAAGTGCAAGAGGTAGCTCGATCGATGGAAGCAGTTGACCTTCAGGCTAAGAAAATGGGAGCACAGGATTCTGCATCTTCAACAGAGGAATCTTTGGGAGTGAATAAAGTGGTCTCATCCCTTGATTCAAAGCCCCCTAAACAGCAAAAAGGGAAAAAACGGTGTGGCCGATGTTACCGGTGTGGTCAAGAGGGACATTTTAGCAAGGATAAAATTTGCCCAGCTCGCCAAAGTGTATGCACGAAGTGTAAGAAAGTGGGTCATTATGCAAGTGTATGTAAGACGAAACCCAGCAATGATTCAGCAACCGGAAACAGGTCAAGTGGTAGAAAGAAAGGGCTTGGAGAAACAAAATACCTGGAAGAGGTGGTTGATGAGGACACAGAAGATGATGAAGTCCTGGGCATTTTTGCAGCAAAAGATTCTGAAAAAAAATGGACACACCCCGATTTTTGTGTCAGTAATGTTGGATCAGAAGAGTTGTAAAATGCAATTGGATACTGGAGCCACAGTGTCTATCCTACCTAAGGTCCTGTATGACCAGCAGTTTAACCAGTGGCCCTTACGTGGTACCGAGATTAAGTTGAAGGCTTACAATGGTGTCCGAATTCCTGTCTATGGTGAAGTTCATTTGCCTGTGGTCTATGAACAGCAGGAACTGGTACTACCTTTGATTGTTGTGGATGGAGACGGCCCTCCACTGCTAGGCAGAAACTGGTTGGAGCAACTGAAGTTAAACTGGCGCAATATCTTTCATGTGAGCAAGGCCGACACTCTGTCTGATGTTTTAAGCCGGCACAAAATGGTATTCGACAAGGGACTGGGAACCATCAAAGGTTTTAAGGCGGATATAAAGTTGCAAGATGGTGCAAAACCGATATTTTGCAAAGCTCGTCCAGTTCCTTACGCGTTACGCCAAAAAGTGGAAGACGAATTAGACCGTTTGGAGAAGTTAGGAGTCGTTAAAAAGGTGGAACGGAGTGACTGGGCTTCTCCGATTGTCTGCGTACCCAAGAAAGATGGAAGTCTACGCATCTGTGGTGATTTCAAGGTGTCGGTGAACCAGGTCCTTCTAGATAACCCTTACCCGCTGTCGGATACGGAAGATATCTTTGCTACATTAGGAAGTGGAACTGTGTTCAGCAAGATTGATTTGTCTAATGCCTATCAGCAAATGGAACTGAACACGAATAGCCAACAATACCTAACTGTGAACACTCACAAAGGATTGTATGCTTATCAACGTCTAACCTATGGTATCGCCTCTGCCCCTGCACTCTTTCAGTCAACCATGGATCAGATATTACAGGGAATGGACAGTGTGCGTTGTCGTATTGATGACATCATAATCAGAACAGATCCCCATGAACACTTGCAAGTACTAGATGAGGTGTTGACCCGGCTGGAGAGGCATGGCATTTTAGCTAAGAAGTCAAAGTGTGAGTTCATGGTACCAAGTGTAGAGTTCCTAGTTACCGTGTGGATGGGGAAGGCCGACATCCCACAGATGAGAAGATTGCAGCTATTAGCGAAGCACCAAGTCCAACGAACGTAACAGAACTCCGCTCTTACTTAGGACTGCTGAATTACTATGGACAGTTCATTCCTAATCTTTCCACCCTTCTTCAGCCGTTACATGAATTGCTTCAGAAAGGCGTGAAATGGGAGTGGTCCAAAGAGTGTGAAGAAGCTTTCCAGCGAAGTAAATCGGAGCTTATGGCCGGTCGCGTATTGGTTCCATATGATGAGAAAAGGAAGCTGATTCTAGCATGTGATGCTTCTCCGTATGGTGTAGGAGCCGTGATTTCACACGTGATGGACGACGGAGAAGAACACCCCATTGCATTTGCCTCGAGAACACTTACAAAGAGTGAAAGGAACTATTTACAAATAGAGAAGGAGGCTCTAGCTATTATTTTTGGAGTGCGAAAATTCCACAAGATACCTGTCATGGACGTTCTGTTTCATCTGTATACAGACCACAAGCCACTAGTGACCATTCTGGGTCCAAAAACAGCTGTGCCAACCCTAGCAGCAGCCAGAATGCAACGTTGGGCAGTAATTTTACAGGGCCTACAGCTACCAGTGTGGAAATATCGACCATCTAAAGAACATGGCCAATGCTGATTGCATTTATCCACGCCTACCCTTGCAAACGCCACGCTCTTTGAAGGAAGAGGGCCTGAACTCTTTTTTCTTTCTCTGGTCTTGAAGAAATTGCCCATTGATGCACAGGAACATTCAGCAGAGAGGACCAGAAGAGAATCCTGTCCTAGCCAAGACGTGTTGAATTATACGCTATTCTGGATGGGCCAAATTATGTAACCAGTGACGAAACTGAAAACCATATCTTCACGCGAAGACATGAGTTATCAGTTGACCAAGGATGTCTATTATGGGGGAATGCGTGTTTAGCATTCCGCCATCGCTTAGAATACAGACAGTTGCAAGAATTACACGAAGAACATCCTGGTCATTGTTGCAATGAAAGCAATAGCCCCGACGTTACATTTGGGGGCCAAATTTGAATGCTGGAAATTGAGTTGGACCGGGAACAATTGCAGAAGTTTGTCAAAGCAGTGCGGAACTCACCCCCTAGTGCACCATTCGTACCCCAGGAGATGGCCCTACTTCGGGTATGGCAAAGAGTACATAATTGATTTTGCCCCCCCAGAGAAAGATAGGCAATTTCTTCCTTAGGGTTTGATTCGACAGCCATTCCAAGGGGATAGAGGTGGCACACATGAGCATCCACAAACTGCTCAAAGCCACTAGTTGATCCAAATGAGGACTGTGGTTTGCAGCATATGGATTGCCAGAAGAAGTTGTCCGGGACAACGGACCCCAATTCATTTCCCAGGAATTCACAAGATTCGCTTAAACAGAATGGAGTCAAACAAAACACTGGTACCTCCTTACCATCCATCGTCCAATGGGGCAGCAGAGCACCACAGTTCAGATCTTGAAGAGAGCAGTTGCGCCAAAACATAGCTGGAAAGTGTGAGAAGAAAGAGGTGGCAAGAAAACGTTCATTGAAACACCAAAACTAGCCAAACTGTCTGTTCCAGGTTAGAAAAACACTCCTCATTCAGGGTCCTCTAGGAGTAACACCATCAGAAACTATCTTGAAACGCAAACCTCGCCACCAAAGTTTTAGTTATCCTCCATACCAAAACATGGAAGAGCACATCCCATGAATCAGCAAGGCCAGACAGGCAGCGGCAAGCATGATAAGAGTCATGTCAAAATTGCGTGAACTGGTCACCACGTGGACTCGGTGAAATGTGCGAAAACACCCGGGAAGGAAATGAGGTAGAACGTGGGTTGCCAGGTACAGTGATAAAGACGGTTGGGACCATTGCCCTACCTCGTTGATGAGGAGTTGGTTCGCCAACTGCGTTATGTTCAACATCTGATCACCTCCTGCCAGACGGAAGCGTTTAGTAACATTGTGAAGAGGCTTTGGAGGAAGTGGTGCCTGTAGGAGTCATCCGTTTCACCGTGTTTCAGGAAGCGAGTACACCACCAACAGTGTTCAAGTACCGAGTACACCACCAAAAGTGTCAGGTCAAGCTATACACTACCATCGCCGAGTGTTGCTGTTTCAAGCGAACAAACTTCAAGACCCAACCCGCCGGAGACTCAGAAACCTGTTGCTGAAACCAATTCCTCAGTTCACTCAGCCTCGAGACTCTCCTAGCAGATCAAGAGCCAGTGTCTATGTCTCCAGAGGCAGCTTCCTGTCGTCACTCAGTTCCCAGAGGCTTGAACTACCGATCTTCACAAGTGCAGCACCAAAGTGAGGACTATCGGTCCAAGGCAACACGCCATAAGAGCTGAGCGCAGATAACCCAGTCCAGAGAGAGAAAAGCCCCAGAATAGGACTTAACTTGTGACTTTTAAGAACATGAAGGCTAAGAACACTATCTACTCTCAGTAGAGAAAGTTGTTGTTGAATGTAGAAAGTTAAAGTTTTTGTTATCGCCCTGTATTTTTGGTGCTGACTAAGCTTTTGGGACACACATTTAAAAAGGGGGTAGAAAGTGTTTATGTATTGTGTACCAGCGGTTGCACGCTGTATGTGGGCATTAAAGTGAGGCTACCTGTTCTTGGTGAGGGTTCCGCCATGTTGAAGTACAGTGTGTTGAATTAAGTGGGTGTATAATCCTGCCCAATCACGTAACCCTTTTTTGAAAACCATCCGAGGGTTTCTGGTATTTATCAAAACAGAGATAGCCTTAGAGCAGATTTTATAATCAACATTGAGAAGGGAGATCGGTCTCCAATTTTTAAGAGATTTCCGATCCCTCTTTTTATAGATCACGCGAGTATTACTTGTTTTCATGGATTCACACATCTCACCAGCTTCAAAACAGGAGTTGAAAACAAGAACTAAATGAGGAGCTTGTCACGTTATGATGTTATGCGTGACACGCATGCTCATTTAACTTGAAGACATTGAACTTTGGAATCGCGCGCGGGCTAGCCGCTTAGTAACTTGCTCTCTTGACATGGTGTCAGAAGTCAAACATGGATAGTTTTCACAAGCCTAGCGCTTTGAGTTTCGACGGAAACACATCAGAAAATTGGCGGAGATTTAAGCAGCAGTTTGATATCTACGTAACTGCTTCGGGAAGCGAAAAGAAAGACGATGCGGTCAAGATTGCTATCTTGCTAAACTTTGCAGGAGAAGACGCCATTGAGGTCTTCAACACATTTCAGTTTGCCGAAGGCGACGAGAAAAAGTTGAACAAAGTCCTTGAGCAGTTTGAGCAGTACTGTAACCCCAGGAAGAACGTAGTCTTCGAGAGACATCAGTTTTGGCAGATAACACAGAAAGATTCTGAAACCGTGGATCAGTTCGTCACTCGTTTGAAAAACAAGGTGAGATCTTGCGAGTACCCGTCGCCGGTTGATGACATGGTGCGAGACAAGTTCGTGTTTAGTATACGAGATCTACAAGTGAAGGAACGATTACTGAGGGAAGAGAAGCTTACACTGGAAAAAGCGATTTCTATGGCAAGAGCGTCCGAGGCTTCAAAAGAACAGATTAAAGTGATGGGCCCAAAGGAGCAAAACGTTAACATTGAAAATCCGACCGTGAATGAAATTCGAGCTGGCGGCGGCAGGCAGGAAAAAAATCCTCCACGTCGACCGAGACCCGGTTCGGGCTCACAAAAAGGAAAGTGCACGTTTTGTGGTTCTTCTCACTCGTGGGGATCTTGCCCTGCTTTGGGCAAAACGTGTGACTACTGCCAAAAGCGAGATCATTTTGCGAAGGTTTGCCGGAAAAGACTGCGGGATTTTGGCGGGAAAACGATACACGCAGTCGCTGAATTGGAGGGCAGTGACAACGAAGCCGATCTTCTGACGTTTTCAGTGGAGTCCAGTGATGAATGCTCCTCTCAAGACGATTGGCACGTCTCGCTCAAGATTGCTGATACAGATGTGAATTTTAAATTAGATTCGGGGGCTGATTGTAACGTCATTTCCAAGTCGTTGTTGGCTCGACTTCCAGTTGGTCCCAAACAGACCCGCCAGTGCAAAGCCAAGCTGAAAGTGTATGACGGACGTCGAATCACACCCAGTGGCAAGATCAGCCTAACCTGTGAGTACAAAGGGAAATTCACCGTGTTAGATTTCATACTCATTGAGCAAGATTTACCATCCATTCTTGGATTGAAGTCCTGTCTTGATTTAGGCCTGATAAAGAGAATTTACCACCTTCAAGAAGAAAACCTGGAATCTGAGTATGCAGACGTGTTTGAGGGCTTGGGTGAGATTAAAGGCGTCCAGCACAAAATTCAAATTGATCCCAATGCCACCCCGGTTGTGCACCCTCCCCGTAGGGTTCCTGTAGCTCTTCGCGAGCCTCTTAAAGAGGAGCTTCAGAGAATGGAGAAGCTGGGAGTCATTAAGAAATGTACAGAGCCCACTGCCTGGGTACACAGTCTTGTGGTTGCCAAGAAGAAGAATAACAAGCTCAGAGTGTGCCTGGATCCTAGCGACCTCAATCGTGCCCTCATGCGCGAACATTTCCCCATGCAGACCGTGGAAGATGTGATTAGCAGAATGCCCAATGCAAAAGTGTTCAGTGTCCTAGATGCTAACCATGGTTTTTGGCAGGTTAAACTTGCCAAGGACAGTAGCAAGCTAGCTACCTTTAACACCCCATTTGGCCGATATAGTTACACACGCTTGCCATTCGGGATAGCATCGGCCCCAGAAGTCTTCCAGAATGTTATGGTCCATTTGTTCCAGGACATTGAAGGTGTTGAGGTAATTGTGGATGATCTTGTTGTGTGGGGAGAAGATGTGGAGCAGCATGATGTGAGGCTTAAACAGGTGTTGGACCGTTGTCGTGAGCGCAACCTTAAGCTTAACAGGGAGAAATGCCATTTTCGAGTATCTGAAGTTCATTATGTGGGCCATGTGTTGAGTGCAGACGGTGTTAAGCCAGACCCTCGGAAAGTTGAAGCAATTATTGCTATGCCAGCCCCAGCTAATCGTGAAGACCTGCAGAGATTCTTGGGTGTGGTAACCTATTTGTCTAAGTTCATCCCAAACATGTCTCAGAAGAGTGCTCCACTTCGCCAACTACTACAGAAAGATGTTGAATGGTCCTGGGGACAATTAGAAGAGGACACATTTACATGCTTGAAAACTTCAATCTCCTCAGCTCCAGTCCTCAAGTTCTTTGACCCGAAAGAACCAGTGACCCTGTCTGTTGATGCAAGTTCAAAAGGTGTTGGTGCAGTTCTTCTGCAGAATGACCGCCCAGTCGCTTACGCATCCAAAGCCCTGACTCCAAGCCAAGAAAATTATGCGCAGATAGAAAAAGAAATGCTGGCCATTGTCTTTGGATGTGAGCGGTTTCATGATTATTTGTATGGGCAACGAGAGATTACTGTTGAAAGTGACCACAAACCGTTGGAAGCAATCCTGAAGAAGCCCATTCATCAAGCACCTCTCCGTCTTCAGAAGATGATTCTCAGAGTAAAGCCTTATGCAGTCAATGTTAAGTACATACCTGGCAGCCATCTGGTTTTAGCTGATACGCTCTCCAGAGCTTACTTACCTAGCCAAGCAGCAGATAAACCTGATGAATTTGAAATTCATGTCCTGGACTCTGGACAGTTGTCCGAGACTATGTTTCACAAGTTGAGGGACGAGACTAAGAGTGACCCTGAACTTCAACAGTTGCAGAAAGTTGTCATGAATGGATGGCCGCAGACCAAAGTAGAGACACCAATTGAGACAAGACCTTACTGGAACTACCGAGATGAAATAAGCTGCTACGAGGGCTTAATGTTCAAGGGTGATCGCATAATTGTTCCCCACAGCCTGCGACCCGAAATCCTACAACGCATACACACTGCACACCTTGGGATAGAGAAGTGCAGAGCACGGGCCAGGAGTGCAGTGTTTTGGCCAGGTATCAATAGTGCAATTGACGAGTTGGTATCCAAGTGCAGTACCTGTCAGCAACACCAGCGAAGCAACCAGAGGGAGCCTTTGATTCCTCAAGAGGTCCCTGAGAGGCCGGCCTGGGCGACAGTCGCAGCGGATATTTTGTACTATAAAGGGAGAGACTACCTGCTCGTAGTGGACTATTTTTCAAAGTATCCTGAAGTAACTCGCCTCTCTAGTAAGAATAGTGAAGCAGTTATCATGGCAATGAAAGATATGTTTGCACGTCATGGAATCCCAGAGAGGCTTATCGCAGACAACATGCCTTTCAACAGTGTGAAATTTAAGGACTTTGCCAATAAGTGGGAGTTTGAGGTGGTAACCTCTAGTCCACACTACCCGAAGTCTAATGGTCTCGTGGAAAGAAACGTACAGACTGTTAAACAGTTACTAAGGAAAGCTGACGAGTCCAAACAGGACGCATTCCTCGCTTTATTAGAATTCCGTAATTCCCCTATCAGTGGAATGGATGAATCTCCAGCAGAACTACTTATGAGCAGAAAGCTTAGAACAAGACTGCCAACTTCCAAGAGCCTCCTACAACCCCAGCCTAGGTCTACCTCTCAGATTCGGCACAATTTGCTGACACGTCAACAACGTCAGAAAGCGTTCTATGACCGTGGCACTCGACCACTTTCCAAACTACATGAAGGAGAACCTGTGCGAATGAAGCGGGGACGGGAATGGGCACCTGCGGTGGTCGTCAAACAACACCAGGCCCCTCGTTCGTACATTGTGGCCACCCCGGATGGAACGCAGATGCGTCGAAATCGTTTCCATCTTCAGCCAACCAAGGTGGAGGCATCTCCAGCCCCATGTCCGGCATGGGAAGCAGTGGCCAGTGATGAGTCAAATCCTCGTATGCAACCAAACACAGATGCTGGTATCGAAACGCCAGAAATGGAATCACACACCAATATTCCGCAGGAGGAACAACCCGCCGGAAGAAGTCTACGGATTCGTAGACCACCACAGCGTCTTATTGAAACTATGTAGGATACTGTCAAGCTACTATAAGTTTAAACTAAAAGAACATTTGGGTGATTTAGTGGTTGTACACACCCAAAACCTTACCGGCCGTTAACGAACCTTGTTTGCTTGTTTGAACCTTGTTTATTTTTCTAAGCTGTCTTAGAAGAGGAGATGTCACGTTAGGATGTTATGCGTGACACGCATGCTCATTTAACTTGAAGACATTGAACTTTGGAATCGCGCGCGGGCTAGCCGCTTTAGTAACTTGCTCTCTTGACAGCTAATATATCCCAAAATTTACGATGAAATTCAACGGTTAAACCATCGGGCCCGGAAGATTTGTTCGTATTTATGTTCTTAACTGCAAAGGAAATTTCATCAATCGTCATTGTGCCCTCGCACAATGACGACTGATGAGGCGACAGCTGGCGAGAAAGTGAAGACAAAAGATCATCCTGGAAAACCATATCAACCGGTTCTTCCGAAAACAAGGAAGAATAGAAATCAACATGTGCCTGCTCAATTTCATCTTGAGACGAAACCTCAACGCCGGATGAATTATATATCGATGATATTTTGCTTCTCTGCGCATTAGAAGAGTGCAGCTGAAAAAAATAACGAGTTGGGCGCTCGCCCTCCTCAACTCGCATTCCGCTCGACTGCGGACTAAAATTCCTTCGATTTCTTTAGTGTAGATGGCCTTTAAGCGGCATTCTATGTCATGAATAGAATCAACAACGAAATTGTCACCGTTGCCCAGGCGTTGACGAAGACTAATTAATTTATTCGTTAGAAAAACACGATCTCGACACAATTGCCGGCGCTTTTGGCGGGAAAACGAAATCGATTCTTCCTTGATAGAAACTTTTAAAAATTCCCACCAATCTTGAGGAGACGGAAATGAAGCAAAATACGAAACGTGACTTTGAATTAAATTACGAATAATATCACAGAAGTTTTTGTCATCAAGGAGCGAGTTATTTAATTTCCACACCCCTGGGCCGCGCTTAGCGGCATCAGGGATATCAAAAACAAAAGAAACAAAATCGTGATCAGAAAGCGGACAAGGTGAGATTTCACACTGGCAATCAGATGTATACAACTCGTTTGAAACAAAGAACTTGTCTAAGCGACTAGCAATTGAATAATCATGGTTAAACCAGGTGAATTCGCGCGCGCTAGGGTGTAACTTACGCCACGCATCAACCAAAACAAAATCAGATTTTAGAGATTTACATTCACCACCGACTGAAACATTCCCGCCAAATTTATCAAGTGCATTTTCATAACAATTATAATCGCCACCGATCACGAGAGCGGACGCAGGAACAAAGTATTCATGAAGGGATTCGTAAAAAAAATTTCAATCAATACGATCGGTGGGAGCATAAATATTGACGAAGTTAAGATCTACACCGTCGATTCTAACCAGAATACTAATTATACGCCCATTAGAGTCCTTTTTCCAAGACACTGCTTCATCGGAGCACTTGGGAGAAATTAAAACGACAACACCTCCCTGTTTGCCAATTGAGGGGGACCAATAACTACGGCCCAGCCATCTACGGGAAAGAACTTTGATATTTGCCTCAGAACTAACTTAAGTTTCCTGAACGAAACAAATATCACATGCAGATTTCTCAATGAGATCAAAGAGGAGGTTATTATTAAGGGGACTCCCCAAACCCCTCGCATTAATAGTCAAAACCTTGAAATTGTCTTCGAAAAAGGACTCGAAAACAGGTAAGAAAAGTAAAACTATCTACTTCCTGCCTTTTTTCTTCTTCTCCCGCCTCTCCTTGGGGGGAGCGTCGGCCTGGGCTTGAGCCTTGCGTTTTAGGTCTACCGTAGTCTCCATGGGCGTAAAAGAGGCAGCGGGAGTCTGCGGCTCTCCAGAGACAAAAGGCAAAGTAGTCTTGCGGAGGGCGGCTGCTACTAGAGCTGCAGGAGCCACAGCGAAGGTACGGCGGGTAAGTCTGGGAACACGGACGGGAGCCCGACTTTTACTAGCTGAAGAATGAAGCGCAATTGGAGGATCAGATGGCTGACTTCGGTCATCAATTACTACGACTAGGGGCTTTATGAAGCCCTGAGAATCTAGTACCCCATCAGGCTGATGGTCGGCCGAGGAGGCCTGGTTCCCGGCAGTCTGATTTGGTTGGGCATCATGCAGAGATTCTGTAGGCAGTACAGCAGCTAATACATCGGTGCAAGACGGCCCAACAGCTGTCGACTCAGCGGTCGATGGTTCAGTGGCAGCTGGCTCATTTTCAGATGGCTCAAAGAAGGGCGGATCAGCGGGCAGCGTACTCACGGGCAAAGCCACAGCAAGAGGTTGCGCCTCGGCATCTCTAAAATCATCATCATCTTCATCCTCATCTGAGAGGTCCGAATCATCGGCCCATTTAAATGAGTCTCCCGAGCGGGTCTTGAAGGAGGCCTCACTATCTTCCCCATCGGAACGATCCACATTAACAGGGGCTGACTCATCTTTTGTGGTACCCCTGATTAATATCGAAACCCAAGAATAACCGCATTCACGGCTAGTATGGCCACCTTCCTTGCAAAAATGGCATAAAGGTGGCGCCGGACGCGAACCAGCCTCATGTCCAATGTTTTCGCAATTAAAACAAACCTTCAGGTTGCAATCATTACTAAAGTGACCAGCGAGGTTACAGCGCCGACAGGTTGATACCTGGCCGTCATGCTTCAAAAAAATCTGGTATTTTTTAGCTTTTGAAATGAGTTTATTCACAATAAACTACTAATGTACATAATAAAAAGTGCAAAGCTCATGGGCCTGGCCCCTCACATAGAAATTCCGTATTAAAATAAAAACCTAGAGCATTACTTTAGATTCACACTATCAAATATAATGTTCAAGAATGTCTCTGTACGTTAACAACTATAAAATTGACTAAACTAGAGAAGAACATGAAAAGAAGAGTCCGGGCAACATTACAAAGTGTAGATTCCCAGGCGGATGCAAAATCGGACTACGACAAGCGAAAGTGATCTAAAGAAATTCTTTTCCGGATATCTGTTTTAATGTATTTACCAAACCGGATAAAACTTGGGACAGTAAAAGCCCTATGTAGTCTGCCTTTTTCCGCCAAGGTGGGTGCAAAGCACCCCATTCAAGCGGCAGCTCCACACAACACATGTGGGAGCTGTTAGTTGAGAAGCGCATGGCAGTTTTTCGACCGCATGCGCTGGGAGGGTGGATCGCTGTGTCAGTAAATTTATGTAACAAACAATAAAAGCAAGGTTGGTACGCTTTCCACCCAGTTCGTTCGTTCATTAATATTCTTAGCCAGATATTCGTTTTTAGTGAAGTTGTTTATGCGTTACTGTTCTCGTTTGTTTGCTGCTTTGTTTGTTTGTCCTACAAACAAGCCTTTAGCTCAGTGGTTAGAGCACTGGTCTTATAAACCAGGGGTCGAGAGTTCAAATCTCTCACGGGGCTGCAAAGTTCTTTTTCTCATTTTCCTAATTGGTGCAGAAATGATATTTTACTTTATTTATTTGTCACTAGATTGGTACGCTTTTCACTCTGTTCGTTCAATAATATTCTTAGCCAGCAATTTAAATTTGTTTTATCTTTTAGATCAAGTTGTTACTGTTTACTGTCCTTTTTTTCTACTTGCCTCTTCGTTTGTTTGTCCTCACTACTTTGAACAATATATTAGTGTATGAGCCTCGTTAGCTCAGTGGTTAGAGCACTGGTCTTGTAAACCAGGGGTCGAGAGTTCAATTCTCTCACGGGGCTGCTATTTTTTTGCTTATTGTCCCGATTGATGCACAATCGATATTTTTATATACTTATTCATCTATAGATTTCTACGCTTTTGGCTCAGTTCGTTCGTTTCTTTAATATTCTTAACCAGCAATTTGTTTTATCTTTTCGGTCAAGTTTTCTCTGCCGTTTTTTTTGCTTGCTTCTTTGAGGGTCTGAATGTGGGGGTCCGCATGTCGGTTTTCAGTTAAAATTTCATTACTTTAATTTGTAGGTTGTCGGTTAAAACTTTTGACTTTTGTTGGTTGTCGGTAAATCCCAGGAGTTATTTAATTTGTCGCAAGTGGGTAATTTTTTCATCGTTTTGTCGCAGGTCGGTTAAGCCTATTCAAACCCTCTATTTTGAACACTAGTGCATGAGCCTCTTTAGCACAGTGGTTAGAGCACTGGTCTTGTAAACCAGGGGTCGAGAGTTCAAATCTCTCACGGGGCTGCATTTCTTTTCGTTTATTTTCGTCTCGATTGATGAACAAATGATATTTTAATTTACTTATTTACCCATAGTTTTCTATGCTTTTCACTCAATTCGTTCGTTCCTTAATGTTCTTAGCCACCAATTTGTTTTATATTTTTAGTTAAGTTGTCTGTCCCTTGTTCTAGTGTGTGAGCCTCGTTAGCTCAGTGGTTAGAGCACTGGTCTTGTAAACCAGGGGTCGAAAGTTCAAATCTCTTACGGGGCTGCATTTCTTTTCGTTTCTTTTCGTCTCGATTGATGAACAAATGATATTTTAATTTACTTATTTATCCATAGTTTTCTATGCTTTTTACTCAATTCGTTCGTTCCTTAATGTTCTTAGCCACCAATTTGTTTTATATTTTTAGTTAAGTTGTCTGTCCCTTGTTCTAGTGTGTGAGCCTCGTTAGCTCAGTGGTTAGAGCACTGGTCTTGTAAACCAGGGGTCGAAAGTTCAAATCTCTTACGGGGCTGCATTTCTTTTCGTTTCTTTTCGTCTCGATTGATGAACAAATGATATTTTAATTTATTTATTTATCCATAGTTTTCTATGCTTTTTACTCAATTCGTTCGTTTCTTAATATTCTTAGCCACCAATTTGTTTTATATTTTTAATTAAGTTGTCTCTGTTCCTTGTTTTAGTGTGTGAGCCTCGTTGGCTCAGTGGTTAGAGCACTGGTCTTGTAAACCAGGGGTCGAGAGTTCAAATCTCATGGGGCTGCATTTCTTTTCGTTTCTTTTCGTCTCGATTGATGAACAAATGATATTTTAATTTACTTATTTATCCATAGTTTTCTATGCTTTTTACTCAATTCGTTCGTTCTTTAATATTCTTAGCCACCAATTTGTTTTATATTTTTAGTTTAGTTGTCTCTGTTCCTTGTTCTAATCTGTGAGCCTCGTTAGCTTAGTGGTTAGAGCACTGGTCTTGTAAACCAGGGGTCGAGAGTTCAAATCTCTCACGGGGCTGCATCTCTTTTCGTTTCTTTTCGTCTCGATTGATGAACAAATGATATTTTAATTTACTTATTTATCCATAGTTTTCTATGCTTTTTACTCAATTCGTTAGCCACCAATTTGTTTTATATTTTTAGTTAAGTTGTCTCTGTTCCTTGTTCTAGTGTGTGAGCCTCGTTAGCTCAGTGGTTAGAGCACTGGTCTTGTAAACCAGGGGTCGAGAGTTCAAATCTCTCACGAGGCTGCACTGTTTTTTTCTTTTTGTCCAGATTATGCACAAATGATATTTTTATTTACTTATTCATCTATAGATTTCTACGCTTTTTGCTCAGTTCGTTCGTTTCTTAACATCTTAACGAGCAATTTGTTTTATCTTTTCAGTCAAGTTTTCTCTACTGTTTTGTTTTTTTGTTTGCTTAGCTTCTTTGTTTGTTTGTCCTCACTATTTTGAGAGTCTGAATGTGGGGGTCCGCATGTCGCCAGGTTTTCAGTTAAAATTTCATTACTTTGTAGGTTGTCCGTTAAAACTTTTGACTTTTGTCGGTTGTCGGTAAATCCCGGGAGTTAATTTTTTTGTCGCTAGTTGGTAATTTTTTTCTTCGTTTTGTCGCCAGTCGGTTAAGCCTATTCACACCCTCTATTTTGAACAATAGTGTGTGAGCCTTGTTAGCTCAGTGGTTAGAGCACTGGTTTCGTAAAATAGGGGTCGAGAGTTCAAATATCTCACGGGGCTTCAAGGTTCTTTTCGTTATTGTCCCGATTGATGAACAAATGATATTCTAATTTACTTATTTATCCATAGTTTTCTACGCTTTTTACTCAGTTCGTTCGATTCTTAATATTCCCAGCCAGCAATTTGTTTTATCTTTTAAGTCCAGTTGTCTGTGTTTGCTGTTCTGTTTTGTTTGCTTCTTTGTTTGTTTGTCCTCACTGTTTTCAACACCAGTGTATCAGCCTCGTTAGCTCAGTGGTTAAAGCACTGGTCTCGTAAACCAGGGGTCGACGGGGCTACAATTTTTTTATCTTATTTTGATTTATTTATTCATCCATAGATTCGTACGCTTTTCACTGAGATCGTTCGTTCATTTATATTCTTACTTAGCAATTCATTTAATTTTTTTAGTCAAGTTGTCTGTGTTTACTATTAAATTAGCCTGCAAACAGGCTCTCCGTATGGGTTATTCCGAGATTTGCTTTCGAACGGCGCGCGAGCGTTCGTTCACTTATATTCTTAGCCACCAATTTGTTTTAACTTTTTAGTCAAGTTGTCTCTGTTTGCTGTTCTTTTTTGTTTGCTTCGTTGTTTTTTTCTCCTCACTATTTTGAAAACATCATGTATCATCCTCGTTAGCTCAGTGGTTAGAGCACTGGTCTTGTAAACCAGGGGTCGAGAGTTCAAATCTCTCACGGGGCTACAAAGTTCTTTTTTTCCTTATTGTCCCGATTGTTGCACTAAGAATATTATATTTATATATTCATCCATAGGTTAGTATGCTTTTTACTCAGTTCATTTGTTTATTAATATTCTCTTAGCCAGCAATTCGTTTTACCTTTTTAGTCAACTTGTCTCTGTTTGCTGTTCTTTTTTGTTTATTTCTTTGTTTCTTTGTCCTCACTATTTTGAAAACCAGTGTATTATCCTCGTTAGCTCAGTGGTTAGAGCATTGGTGTTGGAAACCTGTGTCGTGAGTTTAAATCTCTAACGGGGCTGCGAAGTTCTTTTACTCCGTGATTTTCCCGATTGATGCAGAAATGATATATATGGAATACTTCATGGCAAGTGCGCGCGTACCGTGTTTACACACAAGTTGTGGGGTATCAGAAATCGAACAAGTGAGCGAAGCGAACGAGTAAGATTTCTGATGCAAAACAACGAGTGTGTAAACACCGTACAAATCCAGCGCCGTAGCTAGTAACAGGCCAACCGAGGCACTTGCCTCGGTCATTTCTTTGGCTTTTGTTGTTTATAGTACCTAATACCCGCTAGGAAGAGAACTCAACCATTACTTTCCATGTGGTATTACGTTTATTATGTACATACTGAGATTGAACACCCTCCTTAAATTGTGACAAGCTTTATTTAAACAAATGTGGTCAAACAACAATCACTGAAAGAAAATAGCTTCGTAAAAAGCGAAAGAGCTCAAATAAAATCCAAAACTTATGAAATAAAGTTGGCTTATCTGAGTTCAAGGCTGTTTAGTCGAAGTCTGACTCCTCAATTCTAATCCTTTTCCACCTCGTTTCTGTTTCAGTGATACAACTTTCGCTTTGAATAGTAGGAGAATAATGCGAATAAAAACTATTTGCTCTCTTTAGACTCGCAAAGCGATGGCTTGTGCGGTGTACGAAACCGCGCCAACCAGCTTTGAATGAAAACTTCAACTTGCCGTACGGCTCACAGACACTGGGCTCACACGTGAAAAAACACGACCGCCATCAGTGGCCATCAATACGACTAGGACTTTGGATTCCTTTGGATTGCTAGATCCGCCATTTTAGTTGTACTGCACACTCAAAATATCGCTGGCGGAAAAATATCCGGACTCGAGAGAGAAGCGTTTACACGGCAAAACTTTCCGGATTCAAAAGTTTTCGGATTCAAAGTTCCCACTTTAGATTCCGGATTCAAAATCTCCGGAGACATGACCAAACCGGCATGTTTTCATTTCGGATTCGTCCTCTTGTGTGTAAACGGCAAAACCAATCCTGTACTAAAACGTTCCGGATTCATCACGAATCTGGAACAATTTCCTCTAGTGTAAACCTAGTCTCAGTATGTATATAATAATTTACTTTATTTATTTGTCCATAGATTGGTGCGCTTTTCACTCTGTTCGTTCGTTGATATTCTTAGCCAGCGATTTAAATTTGTTCTTTAATTATCTTTTCAGTCAAGTTGTCTCTGTTTGCTGTTCTTTTTTTCTTTGTTTCATTGTTTCTTTGTCCTCGCTATTATAAAAACCAGTGGATGAGCCTCGTTAGCTCAGTGGTTAGAGCACTGGTCTCGTAAACCAGGAGTCGAGAGTTCAAATCTCTCACGGGGCTGCAAGTTTTTTTTATCGTCCCTATTGATGCACAAATGACCTCTTGATTTATTTATCCATCTATAGATTATAGTAGGCTTTTCACTCAGTTCTTTTGTTTATTTACATTCTTTGGCCAGGAATCCGTTTTATCTTTATCTTTTTAGTCAAGTTGTCTGTGTTTACTTTTCTTTTTTTTGTTTGCTTCTTGTAAACCAGGGGTCCAGAATTCAAATCTCTCACGGGGCTACATTTTTTTTCCCTATTGTCCCGATTTGTGCACAAATGAGATTTCAATTTATTCATTCATCCATAGATTTCTACGCTTTTATTCAGTTCGTTTGTTTATTAATATTCTTAGCCAGCAATTCGTTTTAACTTTTTAGTCAAGTTTTCTCTGTTTGCTGTTCATTTTTTGTTTCCTTCTTTGTTTGTTTGTCCTCACTCTTTTGAATACTAGTGTACGAGCCTCGTTAGCTCAGTTGTTAGAGCACTGGTCTTGTAAACCAGGGGTCGAGAGTTCAAATCTCTCACGGGGCTGCAATTTTTTTTTCTTATTGTCCCGATTGATGCACAATTAATATTATAATTTATTTACTCATCATGCATAGACTTCTACGCTCAGTTTCACTCAGTTCGTTCATTTATATTCTTAGCGGCAGCAATTCGTTTTATGTTTTTAGTCAAGTTGTCTGTGTTTACTATTCTTGTTTGTTTGTCCTACAATATTTTGAACACTAGTGTGTCAGCCTCGTTAGCTCAGTGGTTAGAGCACTGGTCTTGTTAACCAGGGATCGAGTCCAAATTTCTCACGAGGCTGCAATATTTTTACTTAGTCCCGATTGATGCACAAATATTTTTTTAACGATAGATTGGTACGGTTTTCACTCTGCTAGTTCGTTCGTTCCTTAATATTCTTAGGCAGGAATTCGTTTTATCTTGTTAGTCAAGTTGTCTCTGTTTGCTGTTTTCTTTTTGCTTGCTTCGTTTATTTGTCTTCACTATTTTGAAAATTATTGTATCAGCCTCGTTAGCTCAGTGGTTAGAGCACTGGTCTTGTAAACCAGGGGTCGAGAGTTCAAATCTCTCACGGGGCTGCAAGTTTTTTACTTATTGTCCCGATTGATATCGATGCACAGAGAGTATTATTATTTATTTATTCATCCATAGATTGGTACTCTTTTCAGTCAGTTCGTTCGATCATTAATATTCTCAGCCCGGAATTCGTTTTATATTTTCAGTCAAGTTGTCTTTGTTTACTGTTCCTTTTTGTTTGCTTCTTTGTTTGTTTGTCCTCACTATTACAAACACCAGTGTATCAGCCTCGTTAGCTCAGTGGTTAGAGCACTCGACTCGTAAACCAGGGATCGAGAGTTCAAATATCTTAGGAGGCTGCATTTGTTTCTTTTATAGGGAATTTATTCTACCAAACTAAATTACTTTAGACCCAGTGCTTCGGCTGGGGGAGTTTCTATCATCCGGGATATAGATATTGCCAACTGCGTCTGCTTACTTTTCTTTTTTGTTTGTCCTCACTATTTTGAACACTAGTGTATCATCCTCGTTCGCTCAATGGTTAGAGCACTGGTCTTGTAAACCAGGGGTCGAGAGTTCAAATCTCTCTCTTTCTTTTCGTTATTGTCCCGATTGATGAACAAATGATATTTTAATTTACTTATATTTATCCATAGATTTCTACGGGGCTGCAATTTTTTTGCTTATTGTCCCGGTTGATGATCAGAGAATATTATAATCTATTTATTCATCCATAGATTGGTATTCTTTTCAGTCTATTCTTAGCCCGGAATTCGTTTTATCTTTTTAGTCAAGTTGTCTCTGTTTGCTGTTCTTTTTTTTTCTTCTTTGTTTGTTTGTCCTCACTATTTTGAATGTGGGGGTCTGCATGTCGGTTTTCGATTAAAATTTCATTACTTTGTCGGTTGTCGGTTAAAGCTTTTGACCTTTGTCGGTTGTCGGTAAATCTCAGTTCACGGCTAGTCTGCAATTTTTTCTTCGTTTTGTCGCTAGTCGATTAACCCCATTCGCACACTAGAGCATGAGCCTCGTTAGCTCAGTGGTTAGAGCACTGGTCTTGTAAACCAGGGGTCGAGAGTTCAAATCTCTCATGAGGCTGCAATTTTTTTTCTTATTGTCCCGATTGATGCAGAAATGATCTTCTAATTTATTTACTTATTCATCCATAGATTGGCACGCTTTTCACTCTGTTTTCAGTTGTTTCACAAAGCAACTCGATAGTCGAATTGAGCAAAAGAAATTTTGACCTTTCTAAAGCACGTTGTTAACGTTCTGACGAATCGAAGTGAAAACAGTGGATCAGTCTGTTGAATCTTTGAATTCGGAGGTAATATATTTTGTGCTTTGTGCGGTATTTTGAATGTTACAGAGTATTTCTGTCACGCGGCCGATTAGCCGAGTATTCTGATATGCATTTCACTTACAGTAATTTACAATTGTACAATTTTGCAGACATAAGCCTGCACTTATATTAAATTCATTTGTATCAGGTTTATAGCTCGTTTATAGGGAATTCATTTTACCAAAATAAATGATTTTATGTAGCTAACTTATGACATAACTAGACCCAGTGCTTGGTCGGGAGAGTCTGTCTTCCGGGATACTGAGATTTTGCCAACTGTGGTCCACCTTCTCTTTTGCGCAGCATTCTCGGCAAGTGGAGGGAATTTTGCCCCCCCCCCCCCCCCCCCCTACATACCTCATTTTCTCTATTTTTGTAGTATACTACATTAGCTGGCGGTTTCTCTCTTACCTTATGCTGCTCTAATGCTTTGGTATATTTGTAATTTAAACTTTCTAAGCTTATTAAATGTCTCGAAATAACTGGCCAGGTCACATATATCCCACTTGGGAGTGTTGATCGAGTCTTGTTACCCAGCAAACACACGAGAGCTCAGCCAAAGCAGCAACCATATGAATTATGCCTATGTTGTATTTAAGTGTGAGGGATAAGATACTTAAAATAAGTTTATTTTTAGACAGGTGTTGAAACACGGCTCCCCGAGCATGGCCAAGAATAACATTTTAGATAGCGGACTATGTGCCTTGAGGTTAGTAATTCAGGCAACATGAAATAGCGAAACAGTTTTACTTTGTAGAAAATCGAGCCGCTGAATCAGAGTGTCGGATACTTCAATGCACTGGATATATATAAAATATATTTTGTCTTATGACTGGAGACTTTCAAAGGTGTATTTGCCCTTGTGTAGTTAAATAAAGTGATGACCAGCGATTGCCTTTCTTTCGCTTTAGTTGAGATCGACAGAAATTATTTGTTGCCTCTACCCCGGTGGAAAAGGGCAACCGCAAACCAGGGTCTTTCTCTAAGCATCATGGAAGGGAAAGGTGAGAGAACCTGGGAATGAGGTTGCATTTGGGTTCAATTTTGGTTGCCGTTCCGTCGGACCATGCTTAGTCAAGGTTCGTCGTGGCTCGCTCGCAAAAAAAAAACACTCTTTGACGGCCAAGTGAGTTCCATTTTATGTTTTGCATTTCTGTTATATGACATGTCAATTATGCTTAATGTTATGCCAAAAGCTGGACTTGGTTGAGTAGTATTAATGATACTATAGAGAACGGCCGAAATGAATTTTGGTTAAATTTAGAAGCACATGGTCAAGTATGAAATTTCATCAACCGTTAACATGGTTAAATACTACAGTTATCGAGAAAATTGCGGGTGAAGTTAAAAGGTGTCAAAATACGATCCATTTCTAACTCAACTCACATTTTGAAGTTGATCTTCGTGATCTTGAGAACTGATGCTTGATGCATCGAAAGGTCGATTGACATTATTTTTAATGTTTATTACTTAAATCAATACTTTATATCAACAACGGAAGTTTTAGACATTATATGACAGAGTCCAGTATTTTCCTAAACTACGATTGTTCATGATACGTTTTAAAACGGTGACAGTTTCTGTAAACTCGCCAATTGAATAGAACTAAAATATGCCCTCAGATTTCAAAAATTTTGTGCGAAATATTTTCACATCTACTGGTAATGGTTAAGTGTATAACAGCTAATTTGTAAAAGTATAAATATATATTTTACATACAGTATTCTAAGCTGAAAGCACTCATACACTCGTTTTTAATAAGAATGTTGTTTTTCCGTTTAACAATAATATTTTTGTTTTCGGTCGAGGCTGAATATAACACACATAATTTCTTGAAGACATGGGGTTTTTTTTTGTTTCCTTTTAGCCTGTTTAACTTGCCGTTTAGAGAAAGGAATAATTATGCGGTTTAATTAAAAACATGTAATTGCATTGTATTTCAGTACAAATTCAGCAAAACACAAAACTATATTCTTTTCAAAATCCTAACCCCGGGCTTCTTAAAATATTTTTAAAGTTCCACTAGCTCTAATTGAAAAGTTTTTCCTTAACATAAGTCTACTTTTTCTCCTAATCATCATTGCGTAAAAATTATTGCTGTAGTTATTTCCTTTAATTTTCTTTGTCATGATTTTCAAAGTTTGTAAAATTGCCCCTTTCCATGTATTCTCGACCGAGGAATATAGTGGAGAACATGACTAATGAAGTGGGCTGATCTGTGCAAAGCTAAAGCCGGGGAACCATCGAGGATTTCTTTTATCTCGGGTTCGCCGCTAATATAAAAGCCTAGACATTTTCATGGCCTCTATATGTTCGCCGCTCTATCTCTAGTAGAAAGCTCAACATTGTCCGGCAAACGTAAATGCAAAAGACACGAATTTGGGATAAGCTGGAAGTCATCTTATTATTCCGAGCTGGAGCGATCCTCCGCGTCCCAGTAATCAAATTATACGGTAAATTAGACGCACCGCGTTTTTGTACTTAAAACATAGACTTTTCTAAACGAATAGTAAACGAAACCTAGGTCCTGCAACGAGGCTATTAAAGATTCTTGAGGCTTCGAACTGGTGAACTAGCTATGTATTCGAAGATTTTAATTAAAACACTGAGCACGTCGGAGAATGTAATCTGACGGCTGTGTTTCTCAATTGGCCTACACAACTGTTTTGTTCTTTGCGCTTCGTCTTTGAGAAACGAAGTAATTATAAGTTAAAACTTAACTAAAGTGGATCAAGCCCGGGGGGTTACTCGATATATCTCTGGGGGGGGAGGTGCGGCCCGGCCCCTCATACCCTGACCCTGTTTAAGGTAATTCCTTAGTATTGCATTGCGCATCCCTACTGCGCACGATTCTCGCGTCATCAGCGC
>JAHPZR010002049.1:40000-47500 GCA_019787425.1 Platygyra sinensis
AAATATTTTTTGCGCAGAAGTAACCAGGAAAACTACAAGATTTTATTACAAGGAAAAAAAATTGGGGCTAGAGGCATTTCATCACTTTGCAAATGTTATGACACGTCACGACACCGACAGGCGGTCCAGCGTTTCAAACCTAGACTGTAAAGGCCTGTCTAAAGGAGAAATGTTTGACAACCAAACATCATCAAACATTGTTTGGTGACCAAACATGCTGACGTTGAATTGGGTGGCCAAACGGTTCAAACATGTTTGATCAAACATAGGTTAAACTCGACAAGCAAAGAGCTATGGGCCACAATTTACACATCGTAGCTCGCTTAACGGCGAGATTCCAATATGGCGGAATGTGCGACTTCGCAAATTGCGATTCAAAGGTTCAAATTAAAGAAGAGCGGCTATAATCCTTTTTGACATATTAGAGGAGGATGGAAAAAGGGAAAATAGACGAGGGAAGACCAGGGGCTGGACGAAGAGAGAAGAGAAGAGAAAGGATGCTACAGTAATATCCTACAGAAACTGATGATCGAAGATACTCCAGATGACCGCGAAATGATGCGAATAACTCGTGAAGATTTTCTCGAGATATTGATGCTTGTTGAACCTGCATGCATTTTGTTACAATAGATTTCATTGCCATTCCTTTCCTTTGTTTTCCTTTACGACTCGGCGTTTCTTCGGTTTCAATTACCCCAATTTCAGCAACGTTCACCGAAGCTTCTTCGTTCGCTGGACAAGCGACGTACGTAAACAAGAGGCGGTATCGGATACAGGCCGCTAAGCAAGCGTGGTACGCATGAGAACAAAAGAAATGTTTGAAGTTGTTTGATCGAATGTTTGAAGTTGTTTGATCGAATGTTTGATGGCTTTCAAATTTTATCAACACAATCAAACACGATCAAACAGCACCAAACAAGGTGGCCAAACGGTGAAATGTTTGGTCACCAAACATTTCCCGTTTGGACAGGCCTTAACAGCTACTCGCTTGAGTTAACCGTTATTCGCCGGGTCTTTTTGTTTACGTTAACAAGACTTTTGATGTACGATATTCTAGGACGCACGTTGGAAATATCTGTTTCTCGATTGGAGAAGTTTTCGATCATTCAGTCCGCCGTGAGATCCAGTGTGAGGAATATTTCCCTTAGCTTGGTGCTTCGCTGCTCGATAAAGATCCTTCATTATTAACGTCGACAATTAATAACTACATTTATTATATGGTTAGCTCCATGAGCGGGCAAGATCAACCAAATCGCGCACTGTGATTGGCTGGCCGAGCAGATAAGATGGAGCTTTCTTGCCCGCTCGGAACTACCCGCCGTGGCCCGCGAGAAAAAATTCCCTGAAAGCCAAATAATAAATCCTTTATTGATCAAGCTTTTTCGGTCAAGATGGCTGGATACTGAACTTGGCCAATATCCAGCCATCTTGACCTCACGCTCGGTCAATAACCCATATACCGAGCACAGCTGAGAAGGAGCGCACGCCAACCGTTATCATTCGAATAAAACTTTAACCGCTCTCAGATTGAATTAGACTTGAAATGAAACAGATTGAATTAGACTCGAACTGAATGAAATAACAAACTCTTATACATGGCTCCCAATGTGTGGCTTCATGATAGCTCAGTTGCCGGTAAAGCATCGCGCCGGTATTCGCGCCCTGATTGTTTTCAGGCTTCTTCTTTCCAATTGCTTAATTAAATTAGAAAATTTACTGCGATGATCATTCTTTACTTTCATCTACAACCCCAGTTCAAATATGAATTATTTCATATATATACTCTAACATGCTTCACGCCGGGCAAAACATTTCTTCAGCAGGGTTAGATTATGGAATTCAATATGAGATTAGCTTTCCACTCCGGCCTGCTTTTTTTCTCTCAAAAGAAAGTTGCACCGCTAAAACAAATGTATAAATTTCCTCAACCGATCTTGCAGAAGCCTTGAGTTCGTAGTCTAAATTATAGTGCTTTGATCAGTGACTGAAACTAAAACTGATCTGCATGTACAAAGGAAAAGAAACAGTCTTACCTTCTTCGGCAGCAAAGCCATTTTTTAGGAAAGGCCTTAACTTTTCCCGGCGTGTGCTTTTGACAACTTGTGCTGCAAACGACCATACAACATTAGTGGCGGGAGTAAGAATATTACAGCGGCCTCTCGGCTTAAGACGTCGACCCGAAATATTTGTTAGAGGATGCTAATTTTACGACGTTTCTTAGCAAAAAAACAGTCGCCTAGTGATTTGACCAAACTCAACAACCATCCAACAATTTATAGCTAAGTTAAATATACAAGAATCGTTAATTTACTGAATAAGACCCGTGTTAGAAGTCAAAGCGTTCTTAGAATGGCTTGACGGTAGTGTTGTCGTATAATGACCAGTAGTATGGAATGGGCTGGGAGTTAATGTAACTGTAAATAGTTATTTTTCTGGGTGGAAACTCGTATGTTAGACGTCCTGTGGCGTGTTGCTCTTTGCACTTCATGTGTTATCATGTGATCACGGCATGCTCTGCCCATGCACTTTCGCTTTCTGCTCAACACGAGGGCCATAAATGTCATCACACGAAAATTATTATCCAGTACAGTAGGCTGGGGTAATGCCAAATTGAAGAAATTGATTTTAAAATTCTCTTGTTTTGTGTGCTTGGAACTAGGATTCCACTCATGTCAACACATGATCACACTCGAGCTCAGGCTCTGCCCCACCCCTACTCTGCGCCAGTCCCCCCACCTAGCTCTTATGTGCTGCGAGCCGGCGAGAAATTGGAGTCTCCCAAGACAACGTTGTTTTATTTTTCGAATCCAGAGTCTCTTTTGGGTGTAAGGTGTGTAGTTTTTAAAACATGTCAAATTATTAATTAGCCAATCGAAGATGGAAAAATATGTCAATAAACATGACAGTAGGTTTTGAGTTTCGTTTTCTGTGTTTAGATCGACTAGATTATTTGCTTTGAAGCTTCGATTACAGATCTCACATTCGGATTCCCGGACGTCAATGTTTCAGTTTGATCGTCACCAACGCTTTCATGAGTATAGGAAAATACAATTCTACACGTTCAACTTCATGAGCTCAGTGCAATACCTTAACACAACACGTGATCCTCAAGATCCCTCGCCAATACATCACACAGAATGACAAACTTATCGTAATATCCTCCTTTTTAAGCTATTTGGTTGTCTTAAAAAAGGAAAGTAAAACTTTATTGAATCTCCCAGTCAGGGATTTTCAGACCCAATGTATATAAACGTGTAAACAATTCATAAGATAGAAAAACCTCAATAGGTAATTTTCCTAGCTAACAAAAAATGATTCAAAGAGGAATTCTCGAAGTTTCTTTTTGAAAGTACGTAGGGGATCTGCAGGTGATTGCACGTGGCAGTTCCAGAGTTTAACTGCTCAATATAGAAAGGTTCGTTGACCCGCAGCCGATCGGTAAGCTGGAATATTGAAAACCAAAATCCTTATTTCTTGTGTTTTTGATCATGAACAGTAGATCTTGTTACAAACCGATCATTCAGGTAACTAGGTGCTAACCGTCAAAATTTAGGGAGCTTAAGCATCGACGACGACGGCGCCGAGGATGACGCCTAGTTAAAAATGAATGTATATTTTACAAGCGAAATTCGGGATTGCCTAGATCAGTTCAGCACGCCAATGGCTCTAAAAACGTTAAGCTAAATATGCAACGACGGCGTTCAATTCCAAATTGAAATACGAAAAATTAGCCGTCTTCGTCCATGTCCCTTAGACGACGCAAAACTTTGTCATATCACGTTATTATTAGGGTGCTTAAGAAACCACGCCGGCGACGGCGACGCCGACGACAACGTCGATTTTAAAAAGATTATTTTCCCACAAATCTCGCGATACACTAAAGTCATTTACTTTGTTTATCACTGTCAAAGCTATCACGAAACTGAACCGAGGATACGACGATAACTTCGAAATAAAATTGCTAAAAATTAGGCTCATGTGAAACGAACAATAACATCTTATTGTTTTACCCTTTTGTCCATGACTCCTTTGTTCCTTGTTTCGGTTTTGGCCCATGCATTATGAAATTATTACTAAAAATTGCTAAAATTATTACTTTGAGGCCTTAATCATAAACAAAGTTCTTCTGCTAAGCTACGACGAAGATATCAAATGAATTTTATCAGGCAGGGCTAACCATAATAAATGACGAACTGGGACAATGTCTACACACGAAGGAAAAAGCTTAAGGCGACGTTAATGTTTGAAATAATGAAAGGGCTTTCCCCAGCGTACCTGCAGGATTTATTTAGCATCCGTAGTACACCGTACAACTTAATTAAGAGATTCTGAAATTAAGCTAAACCTGCCCAAGCCACACACAAACTATTGCAGGCGTGCCTTGGGCTACAGCGAGGCGCTACTTAACAATTAGATTATGAGCTCGAGATTTCTATGAGGTGATAGTTGATGAGGCCGAAGGCCGAATCAACTATCACTTCATAGAAATCGAGAGCGAATAATCTAATTGTTTTAGTAGAATTCTTACTAAAGTTTAACTCAAATAACGGTTTCCAATTATTTCTCGACGTATTATTAAACTTTGGACCTTAAAAAGATCGCCCGGATTGAGTTGGCAATTAAAATTGATCAAGTCGTGCACACGCGCGCAATATTTTTCAATAATTTCAACTTTTTTAAGTCAAGAAACCGTAAATGTCCTTCGTTTAGTCTTCCCAGGATTTTAATTATCCATTTTCATCAAAATTTTCCTCCAAAACTTTGGCAAAACGAAAAGACGTCGCCATTTCGTAGGCGAGTTCCAGCCACTGCACACTAATGGCTGATAGTGTGCAGTGGCTCAGCCAATCAGATTACAGCATTTGCATTAGTGTACAAGTAGAATTCTACTAATATGGAATAGCCTAACTGTAAACTTAAAAAAATCAGACTCTCTTGGGTATTTTAAAAGGGAACTTGACAAATTTTACAGCAATTGTCAGTCGGACTCCCACACGGCAATCTTGTAAAACAGTGTTTTTTAAGTTAATTTTTTAACTGAAGATTTTACCGTGTATAAATAAATAAAGTATGTATGTATGTATGTATGTATGTATGTATGTATGTATGTATGTATGTATGTATGTATGTATGTATGTATGTATGTATGTATGTATGTATGTATGTATGTATGTATGTATGTATGTATGTATGTATGTATGTATGTATGTATGTATGTATGTATGTATGTATGTATGTATGTATGTATGTATGTATGTATGTATGTATGTATGTATGTATGTATGTATGTCTTGAGGATTTTTGGAACACGTAGCATCGTGAGGAACAAAACATTTGCCTTAAAATTCGCCTCTTCGGCTTTCCACAGTTTCTTTAGAAACTTACCCCCTTTCCTCAGAGGCTTGTGATAAGGCCCGCGACAGCGGCCGCTCGCAAGTTTCATCCTCAACTCTGATTGGTCCATTTGAATTTGAGCGCACGCTCAAATTCAAATAGGGAGTTCAAGAAGCTACTACGGCGACGCCGAAGACAACGTCGATTAAATAATGAATTTATATTTTACGTACGAGCCCTGCGATACTCTTAAGCCATTTACTTTGTTTACCACTGTCAAAACCATCCTGAAACTAAATCTGGAACTTAGCGAAAACTTTCAAATAGAATTTTAAGAAAATTGGCCGTCGTAGTTTACGTTATTAAGGCAACGCAGAATTTGGTCATTTCACGTTGTTGTTTTGCAGAGAACGGCAAAGAAATAGACAAAAAGTTTTGTTATACCTCCCAACTCAAATACGTTTTCCAATTGGAGGAGAACGCGTCACGTGCCGTGGGTTAAAACTCACTAAGGGACGGACCATTAGAATAGTGATGGGGGGGGGGGGAGGGGAATTTTCAGCTTGCACGAATTTTTTTTTTCGCTCACGGCTTGTGCAGGAATATTTTTTTCAGGTGAAACCCTCTGCGCGAATTTTTTTTTCAGACAAATATTGCTTTTTGAAAAGGTCATAGACAGCCCAACACAAACTCCCCTATGTGGTTTTACGGTAATGGCACGTAAGCCTCTAAGGTTTTGTTCTGGCGAGTTTGTCTTTGAGCGATTTACCTTTTTGAAAAGTTAATAGACAGACCAACACAGACTCTCCTTTGTGGTTTTACGATAGCGACACGTAAACCATAGCAGTTTTGCTCAGACGAGTATGTCCTAGAGCGAAGATAGTCTGCCTGCCAATGAAAACCACACTTTGTGGTTCTTTTTTTTTTAAGTACCATTGGCAGTGTTAATGTTGCTGTTTATGTGGTTAACACTTACTACTACGTGTGAATCAGGTGAATGACTTTTTCATTGTATATATTATAGAATTCTTATTCAAGGCACTGGCTCCTGTTCAAGGGGATAAGACTCATCCTCTAATTTTTATTCTGAGCATAACGAATTTTATAGCATATAATATTTACAAAGATACCAGATTCTAATATTAATTTATTACAAATTTTATTTTATTATTTCCATTACAATACAGTATACAGTGTATGTTGTAGCACAACGAGCCAGACGTTCTTTGCAACCAAAAACAGACCTTGGATCCCGTGGAGATGAAGAACTTTTAGTTCTACATCTCCACGGGATACCAGTGGCTTGTAACATTCCAGTGTAATCATATCCCTGGCAGTGATCGTTTGTGTTCCACAAAACGCGTCATGTGTCCAGACACTTTGAAAATCAGTATGTAACATGTTCCTATAATGTCACGCACGACGGAAAAATCTCTATCACGATTTTGTTACATATCTCGAATTACTCGTGAACTTCAGCCTGGGTGAACCTGAAAGGATATGTAACATGTTCCTATAATGTACGTCACGCACGTCGGAAAAATAACTTTGACGATTTTGTTACATATTTTGAAGCACTCATCAGCAACTGTGTTGCATGGACTTCAGCCTGGGTGAACCCGAAAATATCCTCTAACCCTCGGCAACGTCAATTCTACGTGGACGTTTGCGTGGGCAAACCAGAGAGCATTTATAATATGTACCTATACGGATTTTCTATGTATCCGAAATAATTGTCTTTCAGAAAACTATTGTACGATGGACTCAGTATAGGGTCTAACTCACAAATGAAAACAGTGATTTTTAGTACCTGTCTAGTCCCCATACTATTTAAAAGCATGACAATCCGTGTAAGTTAATTATCATATAAATGAAAGATTAATCTAATGATATAACTTGGTACCTTCGTCTTGTTGTGTTGATTCGATAAGTTGGTCACGGCTAGCGCTAGCTGAAGACACTTTCTGGTTCTCTCTGCCGTTCTCAGGTGATTGAATTCATGTACAAGCCAATCGCGGTTGTCGCTTTTGTTTGGTTTTCAACAACTGTTTAATGGTTTGCCGCAACACTCCAAACGTATATCCAGGGGCAGCTTCTTTGTTGTTCTTCCCGCGAAAGGAAAACAAGCGCGCCTTCTTTAACTCCACGAGGAAAATTCGACTGAAA
>JAHPZR010002049.1:52500-77001 GCA_019787425.1 Platygyra sinensis
TTCTGCTGTATTCACATATTTTCAGCTAAGCTTTTAATATGTTCTCAAACATTAATCAACCTTAAACATATTCAATTCTAGAGATATTATATGAGTTCGATGTACGTTTTCACACCAAAGTGCGAAGCCCAATTTGTCATGTTTTACTTGCTGTGCAAAACACGCATCAGCGGGCGCTGTTATTCATCGACAACAGACAATTTATTGGATTTTTACACAAACAAAACTAAGCAGCATCTACGGACATAAACCTATTGTCAATCGGCCTAAACGCTGCGATATCCAAACATATCCAATGCAACTAGTTTTTTTTTTTCTGTGTAATGGAAAAGCTGTTAATCTTCAGTTCTTCATAAGTGAAATTTGGATTGGAGAAATGTGAAGTTCTTGTAAAAGGAGCAGCGGAACTCAACTTGGTTAGCGATGGGACATACCTAAATTCGGCACTGTCTTCACTCAAACTGGAGCAACTTACGGCGAAAATACTTATGCAAAATTCCAAAGCCATAAAGGCGTTGAGTTGTGGGCCAAAAGCATAAACGATTTCGGGAATTTCGGACGCCATTTCCCCTGCGCGACATCCGCGAAAATCCTCGCAGCAATGTACGCGCGTGTGCCGCAGGCGATGGCGCAATTTGTTCTAAAAATAGAAAAATTGTCCCATATCACGGCGCCAACCCCAATACTAGAAATGGCGCGCGCTTACGGTCTCCGTCCCCGATTATGGCTCCTGGTATCTACCAGGGCGAGCGGCTGATAGCAAGGAAACAGGACGCAGATGTGCGTAAAACTTTACCTCACTAACACACCTGCATTCAGCCCCGTAGCTTTGAATAAACGTATCATTAACGAATGATGGTATCACTCCATCCTTTTAGGGAACCAAAGTTCTTGTAAAATGGAAAGGGTACAGCTCATTTGAGAACACCTGGGAAGCTATACTTTGTGGGCCGGTGTGCTATAATTTTCCCGCGTTTTACTTCTATTAAAACCAAGCCTGGTATGCTAATCGAGGACTTTTAGAAGCCGGGAGCCTAGTTTACAAACAAAATGGCGACTGGGTGAAGTTTGGGTTTGCGAAGCTTTTCCTTTTGCCAGTCCAACGAAAATGGGTCGTTCACAATTATGGCCTCCATTACAGGACTTAAGCTGGAAAACTGAGGGAAATAATGGCCTGTGGAAGTATTTTGCAGTACAGAAATCATCCTTTTTATGGCTGTTTTGGAAAGATCTTACATCGCAGAAGTTATATCGAGTCGGGCAAGTTTACTTCATTGAAGGGTTTATCCTCTAATCGACGAGTACTTCGCACGACTTCGGCAAGATTTTAAGACAATGCATGAAGAAATGGAGCATAAAACGAAGGATGAAAGTGGCAACTTCAGGAAGTAAGTAAACCTACTTTAAATTAGCCGTTTTTAATCTAGATGAGAAGGTTACACAGTACTTATCATGTTTCGAGTCGGGCACCGGAGACCCGTAAGCTCACAATCGATATATTTGAACAAGTTTCCTTTTCTCCATACATTTTCTTATACGATTTCACAGCCATTATGGCCTGAGTGCGCACGCGCAACCGCCATCTTGACCCAAATTTCTGGCAATGGTGGCTGTGAGCTTCCTGTCGGGTAAAGGTGTCCTGTGCTTCTGGTACCATGGCCATCTTGTCCTTTTCTATACAGTCTTGTTGATACTGCCCTTTATCAGAACGTAAATCACCTTGCACTAATGTCATGTTTTATCTGCTTCGTCTGGGCTCCTGATATCGTGCTTGCTGTTTAATGTTATTAGCAAATTATACCTGCCTAGTCAATAAAGGTCTGGAGATTGAATCATTTATGACGTTCTCAGCAAAAATTTCCTGATGACAGCAAAGTGTATAGTTCAGTGGCTGTTCTTTGATTCTCCAACAGTAAGGAACTGTGCCATAATTATCAGAAGGGGAGGTAAGAAGCTGAAAATTGGGGCTTACATGGATAAATATTATGTAGTGTCCCCACCACCAACAAAGGCAATTTAAGTTCTTACCAAACTCCTTAGCTCCCACAAATTATGCCAGAGGGCTCTTGCGCCTCACCTACATATATATAGTAAAATCTTAAAGATGAGTTTCTGGAGTCGGACTAGCTCAAAAATATTTAATTGCAAATAAATGTTTTTGAACTAGTCATCTTTATTCACCGCTCTGATCTTACTATCGAGCACGTTTTATAGCAGAAGCAGGGGCGGATCTAGGGGGAGGATGGAGGGGGTGCGCACCCCCCTGAGATGCCATCTTCTCTTTTAAAATTTGTTCACTTCACCAGTCAGTTACGCCATACCTTAGTGGTGCACCCCCTCCTGAGAAAAATCTTGGATCCGCCCCTGTGAAGTCTTCATTCTTACCACTGGTAGTCAGAGTAAAATCTTAAATTTACGTGAACTCACTACTGGCTTTGTACTATAACACATCGAACGTCAGCATCTGGGACAAACATTAATCTTAGTTATTAAAGAAGCAGACCACCTAGACTAGGTGATATGCTTCTGCTTATATCTGATTTTCGTCCATTTCTGAACAGTCTGATTGCGCATTCAGGAGAACCAAGTACAATAACAAAATAACGTTATAAACCAGAAAATGCTGTCCAGCTTGGTTGTCTTCTGAGCTGAAGATAGCGATCAGCTCGCTGGCCTTGAATTGTTCGCTCCGTTTCGTCTCTTACGTTGCTGCAGTGATTGTGGACAACATGTAGGATTTTACACGGGTTTTTCACATTAAATTGCAAATACTTTTTAAAGTTAAATATCAAAACTTGTTCAACGCCCTTAATGTTCGGCCGGTAGTCAATGCTATCTAATAGTTGAGAGGGAAGTGGCAAGAGAAGCCTGAATAAAAATGCATCGTGGGAACCACGGTATCTTGTCGTTGGTCCACAGAAATCTCTGGCGTTGCAGATTTGCACGTTTTCGGGAGTTTCATGCCGGGTCAATGCGTACATTGTTTTATTGTTTAAAATGCTTTCGTCCAGTTGCTCAAACCCTTTATCCACATAACAGTCTGCGTTCATTATCATTACATTTCTTCGTAGCAAGTTGTTCGAAGCATACTGGAAGGCATCTCTGTAGTGCATGCGCCGACCAAGAAAATGAAAATTTAATTTCCAATCCTCACGCAAATTCTGGGCCTTGATGTCGTCTGGATCCGAGCCGTTTTCGCAGATTATATGGATTCTTTCAACCTGGAAGAAACTCAAGGAAGGTTACCACGGTTACGTTGCATAAGCTACCTGTAGAGTCTACTCGACTTGCAGCAAAAGTCAATCTTATAATTATTCCATCTGCGCGCATTGAATACGAGCTGGCTATAATGGTCTCATATAATAGATCAACACTGTACTAACCCACCCCTACGGTGAAATTAACTGGAAATACAGTCAAATAAGACTCTTCTGCTCCCTGTGCAAAGAGCTGTGCCTAGCAAACTTTCTCTGTCTAACACATTTGTAGTGCCTTGTGCATCCCTTTTTACAGCCACAGTGAATGAGCTCGTAAAATATCTGTTGGGCCTGAGTTTAGAGTAACCAGACTGGTTTACACCCATTTTCATCTCTTTCCCAACCCAATCAGAGGAACTTGGCAGTGCCAATTTGGGAGGAAGTGCATTCCCCCAACGGATCACACGATTAACTGATTAATACAACGTGCTGAAGATTCCACACAATTCCGATTGAGAAGTCTGCATGCATGCATAGACTATGCTATCTATTTTTAGTAACTAAGAAATTTATAGCTTTCTATTTTTGTCATTCTAGTGTAAAATGTTGGAAGACAGTAAACTTACGTGTGGACTTATCAAGTTTCTTCTGAGGCAGTAGATGTACTCCTTTTGTCTCAACACAACCTGGCTGTTTTCTGGTTCGTTGGTGATATTCAACACTGGAATCTGGACAATAAGGTGTAGTCGAGCTCCGACCATGAACTTTTCAGGAACATTTTGTGTAGTAGTCGTGTTTGATAACGAATGATTCTCTAACCAACCTGAGATACGAACGTTAAATAAGGAAAATGCAAGTAAAAAAAGCATTAACCCACCTGGAGTTCACGATGCACTTGCTAGTAAAATATAAGAGCAGTTGCATGAAAATCAGGAGTAAACACTTAATGCAGAAACATTGTGTTACGACCGCGCTGGCGACGGTAAATTTGAGCTGACAGAAAAAAATACCATTAAAATTGTACATATAAATGAAGTCCCTCCCTTCTCCAGTGAGTTTCTGCTGCGCCCTTGACAACTTTGCTCGCTTTTAAATACGTTCTCCTCACTGTTAAGCCTCCGTCCCATTTTCAATGCAGTAAGTCAAGTCAAATTATTTGAAAGAGTGTTTTTTGGGGCCGGGGTATAATAGCGTTGTTTGAGCTGTTTAGCCACCGGTATTTCCGTTGTTCTGTTACAGGTAGGGTGGCAGCATGGTTAGGGTACCAGAGGCCTCAATAAGAGATTTTCTTTAGTCCCAACTCTAACGTCTCGGTAACTCCATTTAGGATGGTATTGATCGAGTTTTGAAGGAATGGATTCAGGGATCTGCGCATGCCCGGCGCGACAGCGCTCAGAATAAATTTGTCGGGCCAACAGTAAATTCGAAATCAAGTGTGGCAATCTTCTTCAATTCCTCGCTTTTATCGTTCATCCGCCCCTTTGACCGGGCTAGTGTTATTGCTGGATTAGTAAAGTACGTTCGTGTATATTTTTCGGATGTGCTATTAAGAAAGGTCTAGAAATAATTTTCTTAGTATGGAGACACAGAAGAGACGTCGTGTTCGGCCCGAGTGACTGGAGGTACGTTCCGAGGAGTCTCTCAAAGCTGAAAGACTGTATGGAACAGCATGGTAAACACACAGAAAACGAGTTTGGCTATAACGAAGAGGATTCATTCAACGTGATGGATGAGGTTGTTGAACTCAGACTCTGATGTCGCAGCTCATTTGCATTTCTAAACACCTTGACACTCGGTAAGATTTTGACTATAAACAAGTGACTCATAAAGTTTACGGTGTTCTTGTCGGTCCATAGTAGGTGTAACTGTTATATTTATTAAGGAAAACCAATTGACTAGAGGTGTATCGAAAGGAAAAGTTAAAACCTATCTGACTTTGACACTTTTTACCGTTCAGAAGACATTTGCACGAGGCAGAACAAAATTCACCTCGAGAAATAAATTACGCTTTTACTGATCAAAACTCAGTGACAGATGTTTCTGCTGTTTTCCGGCTGCCATGTTGGTATCCATCCGGATGAGCACCAGCATGGCGTCTCCAAAAATTGTTGTGACTTGAATCTTGGCGAAAGTCTTTGCATATTTATCTAGTTCATTTCCCAGATTCTGGACTTAATATATTGAACGGATTTTTATTGTGATCTATTTGAATGGCATGACACAAGAAACCAGCAATAGCTGCCTCCTACACTGGCTTTTTGCGGGCGACAAAAGGAGCCCGCAATCCTAATCTCAACGTTGCTTTTACAAACGCATGCGCCGCAGTAGTATAGTTTGGCCCTGACTCGATTTTGCTGAAATCTTGAGTCTTCCACCACGAATGCATGTAATGCAAAGAATGCTATTTTCTCATTTGGCCCTTGGATCACGTGAAGGTCATGCATAGCAGCTGCGCCGACCAATCCAAATCGAGCTTGTCAACTTGGATTCGACTTTTCTGTTCATGTTGTCGCGTTGTATGCCATTTCCCGGCCGTATTCCGTCTTAATCGAGAGTGGCAACTGTTCGTCCTTAACTTCAATCGCGGAGCGTCAGAATTGTTTGCCCTTGAGCTGACAAGCGCATAGTGTGAGATCGCGTTCTTTAACAAGCGCATGGTCTGAGATCGTTGTCTTTGATATTTTTCTATGTCATGATTTTAAATAAATCACACTTGCGTTAAATCAATCATTTTGACTCGATCAATACGCATACTTTGTAACCTAGAGTGCTTTTATTTACGCCGTGAAACAGCAACAATTACAGCATATTACTAAATCTAAGGAAAGCAAACAATGGGATTAGTGTCTCGTGGAATGCTCTGGTGTTACCGTTTCACAGATTTTGTCGAATCACTCTATTGATACTGTCAAAATGGAGGAAAAAGCGAGTAAAACCTAGGGGGGGGGGGGGGTGCTCGTCGACAAACAAAATCACCCGACCTTCCCCTATAGGCCCCAAATCTTTTATTCTCCAAATGGGCAAAAAAATCCTCGCCCGCATTTGCTTACCTTTGGTTATTACTAGTCTTATGATTTTTTTCTTAGCGCAAAGAGCCATTGGGAGACTTGTAGTGAGCAAAATTAAGGGCGCGAGCAGGAGCTGGTAGCGAGTGAGCCCTTGCGCCCCAGCGCCCCTCCTCGCTTGTTAATGATTATTATATTTTTCGCGCGGGCGACTAAAATGAAATTTTTAAAGGATTAAGGAAAAAGGTTTCCCCTTCCCCTCGGGATTGATAGCTTACAGAAATCGCTGGAAATTTCATTGATCACTGATCCTCTTACCGTCTAGTTTTCTGTTTCGCATCAACGTCAATCCAGCCAAAAGAAGGAAACTTGTCGCCATGATCATTAAACATCGACTTCGGAATGACCCACACTAAAGGGAATGAAGTAAAAGACATGGCATCTCAAATAAAGAACCATCATGTGCAAGTATATGAAATTTTATTTACCGTGAAGCACTACAGTTATCGAGAAAATTGCGGGTGAGGTTTTAAGGTGTCAAAATACAATCCATTTCAAACTCAACTCATGTTTTGACGTTAACGACCTCCGTAGGCTTGAGAATAATGCTTGATGCATCGAAACGTCAGTTGACATTATTTTCAATGTTTATCGCTAAAATCAGGACTTTTATATCGCTCAACAACAGAAGTTTTAGACATAATGACAAAGTCTAGTCTTTTCCTAAACTATGATTTGTTGATACGTTTTGTAATGGTGACAGTTTCTGTAAACTCGTCAACGTCAGTACTAAAACTAAAAAATTTACATTTGCCTTTAAATATCATGCAAAACATTTTCACATTTACTCACGGCAATGTTTAAGCGTAAAAGCTAATTTATAAAAGTATAAATATTTATTTTTCATACAGTATTCCAAGCTGGCATTACGAATTCACTCTTTCTTTTTTTAATACGAAGGTTGTACTTTTTCCGTTTAATAAGAATGTTACTTTTCCGGCCGAGGCTGAATAATCTTATTTTTCTGCCGATTATAGGCTTAAAATATTCTCAGTGTGAATATGTTCCAAATTATACTGTATGGCATTCTGTTTTTGAATGTATTGGTGTTTGTATAGTGTTAAGTAATATTGGAGCCAGCATGCAGGCATTAAAGCCTTAAATAACGCACATAACTTCTTAAATAATGTTATTAGTATCCACCATACAGCGAGGGCTGTTTTTGTTGCTTTTTGCCTAGGTTTGCCGTTTAGAGAAGGGAAAATTTTTTACAATTTAGTTTAACTATAATGTATACTATTTACAAATTTTCAAAACGCAAAATTATATTCTTTTCAAAATCTTAGCCTCGGGCTATATCTAAAGTTATATTCTTAACTTTTCCCAAATTTAAATCTCAGTATTCTTTTAAAATTTATTACGAGGCACGAAGAACCGGGAGGAAGTCGCAACACCGCCAGACGATTCACGGTCAAACCTAGAATATCGACAAAGTAAACTCGATAACCGATTAGTTTAACCGTACGGTTATCGGGTCTTTTTTAACGTAACCTAGGCTTTTGATAAACGATATTCTAGGACGCATGTTCTTAATACATGCTGCCCATTTACAGAAGTTTTTGATCGTTTAGTCGTAAAATAAAACTATAGCATTGAGATCGACTATTA
This sequence comes from Platygyra sinensis, assembly GCA_019787425.1. Taxonomy (NCBI): domain Eukaryota; kingdom Metazoa; phylum Cnidaria; class Anthozoa; order Scleractinia; family Merulinidae; genus Platygyra; species Platygyra sinensis. Next base: position 60,371 of record JAHPZR010002049.1, read on the forward strand.
TACTGGTTTGGAGGGAAGAATATTTTCCTTGGTGCTTTGCGGCTCGATAAATACCCCCCACCACCTACGCCGACAATTAATAACTGCATATCAAGCACAGTTGAGAAGGAACGCACGCCGACCGTTACCATTAGAATAAAACTTCAACCGCTCTGAGACTGTATGAGACTTGAACGGAATCGAAAAAAAAAGGAACCCTTACCATCAGCAGTACAAACATTTCTTGAACAGAATAACATTACAACAATTAAGTCAACCTTAGCTTTCCACTCCAGGTTTTTCATTCAAAAGAAAGTTCCACCGAATTAAGCAAAATTCAACTGAACTAAACCGAACTAAACCGAACTAAAAGCAGAACCTCGATTACAGTAATTTGATATGTGAATAACACTGAAGCTGAATTGAACAGATTAAAGTGAAACAGTCTTACCTTCCTAGACAATAAAGGCATTTTTAAAGTCAGCTTTTCGTGACGACCTCAATTTTTCCCTTCAGGTGTTTTAGTCAACTTTGCTGCACACAGTGTAAGAAAATTATATCGGTGCCTCACCATTAGTCGTCGACGCGAAATGCTCGTTTAAGGATATCATTTTTTATGTCGTTTTAGCGGTCGTTTCGTAGCAAAAAAATTGCCTAGTGATTTGATCAAACTTAACAACCATGCATCCAACAATTGCTTGTTTTCAGTGTCACGCCATATCCAAATAAAAATCAAAACCGTTCAATAAATTAAGTCCAGAACGAAAGCCGGAGATATGCGGATAATTTTTTTTAGTCAACTTTATAGAGATTTGTAGGGAGATCTCATGCTGTTGCTCATCCAGATGGGCACCAATATGGCGGCAGGAAACCAACAGAAACATCTGTCACTGAGTCTTGCTACAAAAGCGATAATGGATCTTTCGAGGAACTCAAAAACATCTAAATAATACTTTCTCCAAGACATGAACTGTTCAGATAGCCAAATTCCCCGAAATACGTCACTTTTTAACCAACATGACAGCTCTTTTGGCCGTCAATTACACGTCCAGCAAAAGCTTAGAAAGTCGAGCGTGGTCACAAAACCAAGAATCCATTCGGAGCGAAAATTTGTATGAATATTAGTTTTGAGCTGCTCCTAAACATCATGAAAGCAAAATTTTAGGAGGATCAATAGTTTGTAGTTTGAATTTTAGTGAAGTCATGTGAAAACCCTCACATCGCGAAGAATGCCTATTGTTCTCGGGACATTTACTTGCAGTTGGAAAGGTCTGTTATAACGCTTGTTATTATTCATAGCACCCAAAAGAAGCTTATTCATTGGTTGCTATGAACGCACGGCAATGCTCATTAGCCTGATGGAGGCGGCAAACTAAACAATGAAACCAGTGCGCTATTGTTACTCCCTTTGTTTCGTTTAGCACAAACCGCTTTTGTTTCTTACTTTGTTTGAATAGACAAGTTTTCTCTTTCGTTACGTCCTAAGCGAACCCAAACACTAGCTAACATGGCGATCGATGTTTGATCCCGGCAAATCGAATCGAATTGTTCGGTAATCGAGCCCAAGCTCACACCAACCGTTCGGGTGCCTAACGGTCGATTATCGAGTTCAGTCGAATGTTTGATTATCAAACGATCAAGATCAATCACAGTAAATAAAATATTCGATTTTGCTCGATTACCGAACAGAAACAAACACAAATAAACGATCGACCTTGGTTTTGTTAGTAGATTTTAGACATGCCCGACCTGCTGGAGTTCATATGTCTTACTTCACTTTACTTTTTAATTTACCTAATCTTACTTTACTTTAAGAAATTTCCAGTTCATTTCGAATTACAAGCGTATTTCGATCACCGGCGACTTTTGATCGCAAAGACTAAGGCCCGATTTAAACGTCGGATTTTACATGCGCCGAATCGAATTGCCAAATTAAATGCATGTAAAATGCGACGTCTAAATCAATTAAATGCGACATATTTCAATTCGATGCGAGTCAGTCGAATATTCTACTGAAGTTTCATAGTTGATTTAAACGCCGCATTTTACATGTGCCGAATCGAATTGAAATTATGTTAATAATTTATGTTTGCTTGAATGGGAATTTAACACACGTCGCTCGCGCTCAGCAATTTTATTCGGCAAAAAAATGCGGCGTTTAAATCAAATCAGCCGAACGTATTCATTCGAGTCGACTAAAATTAGTATTTGATTCGGCGCATGTAAAATGCGACGTTTAAACCAGGCCTAATGATCTTAAAGATTGTATGAAGCTAATGTAGTCGAGATCTTTAAGCTTGGAACAAAGTCTACTGTCATGAACTTGATAGCTATTGGTGCATTTCGATCCGTCGAAAACAGTAATTTCCCAGTTTTCTTTCAGTTGTCAACAGTTCGAATCGTGTTATCGTTTCCATCCTTCGTTTAAATCTCCTTATGTTTTCGCCGATTGTCCGTTCAACCCGATCACGGGAAGATTCAGTCAGCCTGTAGCCGAGAGGCATGATGCTGGTTTGGAACAGTTCAAACACTCTTTGAGGCGGCCAATAGATTTCTCTCAATCTCCAAGCTGCTTCACCGTTCATTTGTAGTGTAAACACGGGATTGTTTTCTTCAATAAAGGGTGGTACTACATGAATAAGAAGTGGATGGATCGGGGGTTCTAAGAGCTCTGAAAAGAGCTCCCGATCACATTTATCTTCGCTTTGCTCGTTCATCGCGTTGACAGGTGTTGAATAAACCAGCAGCTGTACCAAGCTGCTGTTTTGAAATTCGCGGAAAATCATAATTTTCTAAATGAATGATTTTCTTGAATAGGCTTTTGTTTCGTATTGGCAACCATTGTTATTCAGTCATGGGCTGAAAACAATGGCATCAGCGCCATTTTCGAACGGAACTCCGACTTAAAATTTTAGAACTGAAAGGGATAGTGGTTATCCTTCACCAATTTTCAAAATCAAAACGGATTCTGTTTCAGGAAAGATCCATCTTCCATTTCCCGCTCTTGGGTTTTTGGAAGCTAGTTTGAGTTTTCAGAAAATCGCTCTGGAATTTGGCTTCCATACAAAAAATACCCGTTTTTTTCGTCATTTTCAAGGTTAAGGACGTTCGCGCCCAAAAACTTCCCACGCACAGATTTTTTTAAAACTTTGACTGCAGGTAGAAAATGATAAGATTTGATTATTAACGTTAAAAAAATCGGGGGTCACCGAACTCGTTTTGAAGATAAGGCGCAGCCCAGACCATAGCATTTCTATGATTTCCAGTCATTCGAGGCGATTCTGGCCGGATTCATTACTATCGGCATATATTTAAGTTGAAGAATCATATCTAAGTTATATGTGCTTAAAACAGCATACATGGGCCTATTTGATAGATCTTTGCTACATATGTCATTAAATCAGCTAGAATTAGCCTTAAAAATTACAACTTCTAAGTTACGCACACCTGTATCCACGTACCAATTCGGCCCTATTTGAATAGTATATGAGAAATAATTAAAACTTCCCACGTACAGATTTTTTTCGTTTTTTAGTATAATGGAAAGAATCAGAAAAGGAAGTGATCTGCCGAAAAAAAAGTGGGGGTCACCGAGCATCCAACAAAAATATTCGCACACAAAGTTAACGCAAAGGTCATCAGCCCTATATTTTGTTGAGTTTTTGAATCCGTGCGCGCGCTTAAAAATGACGTGGCACGCGCGTGACCAATGAATAGCGTGCGCAATAGAGATGCGCAGTAGCAATGGGCGCGAACGTCCTTAAAGGGATAGGCTTTACACTTTGTAAAACTTCTTCCTTTTATGTGCAAATGAAAGATTAACCCTTCCTCTTCAAAAGCCCGCCCTTGGGTTTTTAAGTTGTTGCTTCTGTAAATCTGGGAAGCGAGTTTTATTAACGCCGGTTGGCTGATTTCGGCTCTTTCTTCTCTTATTCTGGGCTAATGACCGGCGCTCACATTCAAATTTCCCCGCTTCAGTGGTTATGAATAATTAATGATGTCCAAGCATTCTGCCCGATGAATTTATAGCTAGGGATATAAGTGAATCCAAACTGTTGCTTGCTCGTGCAGGAAGGGTGTTTCGCACTGTAGGCCTAACTAAGCATGATCACGATATAGACCCTAAAAGGCACCAAATGTTAGATGCGTGGGTTGCGCTTACATACTCTGTTACTTTCTGTTACACTAAATAGGTTATGCCTGTACAACGGACGAGAATTCATTTGTAATTAGAAATATTGTTATTCCCCGCAAGTAATATTTCTTCTGAGAATGCATAAACTACTGTAAACTTTCTTATATTTGCCATGCTGGCAACTCTGTTTACGGAACCTGATGGCAAGATAAAGTCATGTGAGCGGGCTCACGTTGGATCACAAGCGCGATCAGCGTAGCGGCCTACAAGCAGGCTATGCGAAAGTCGCAAAAGCACTCACAATGTTCAAATCTGCAATTATCGCTCAATTTTGGGACATTTATTTGCATGGCAATGGCCGGCTTTGAGAGATAAGCTGTGTATCGCACGTGCCTTGTATTTAAGTCACACAAATCTACATAACACGACAGAAACAGGTGGCATGAAAACATGTCAAACGTAACCGCGGAATGCACAAAAATTAACGTAAACAAAATTTAGCTTAAGTGTCCTGCTGGCCGGGGGTGTAGTAGGCTAGATTACCAGCCACTGTTCAGGAAAGGAGCCCGCGCTTCTCCCTCTCAGGGAAGGTAGATCAGACACGAGAGAGCAGAGGAAATCGAGCCTAGGCCGTGGAGGTATTCTGCAAAGTTATTGATGGGGATGTGGTGGCCCAAACCTTGAAACCTGCACGCTGATTCAGACTAAAATCTGTGATTTTCCATGCCCCATTTCAGACCTCTAACAATCCTGACATGACCCCTACACGTAAGAGCAGGTAATCGTTTAAATAAAAATTAAAAAAGGGCTGCAAACTTTGCCAATAAAAAAGGCGAAAAGAAATAGTTCATTGCGAATTTAAAAAAATTCCCAATTCCAGGCCAGATTGGTCAAAATCTAATGATCATACCGTTTTTGATACCAAAACCGCTCATAAACCATACCCTTTGGGGCCACGCATACCTATAAACCGCCTATATATATAAGGGAGGATCATCGGTATTCTGGTAGGATAAGTACTCACAAGGGTTTCTTTGACACCTTTTTAAAGGAGTCAACGCACAACAAAACTAATTATGATTTCAAAAATTTCAAAATAGACTTGACGTCATATGATTATCACGAGCTGTGTGAGAGTGATTGAGCTTTCACTTTCGAGTTCCTGATTTCCTTGTTGGTTGCAGACTCAGTGGTCTTAATTGTGTTGTTACTTTGCTGAATTCCACTTGAATCTTTTCAAACAGTGATTATACGTTTACATTGCTATTCGATCTGTATTGGAAAATCCCGTGGATCGAATTTGCATGCAGAACAAATCAAAATCCTCTTGTTTCCTTGTTGGTCACAGACGGATCTCTGCGTCGATCTGTGCGGGCGATCTGCGGTGTTGCTTCGCTGGTCAGAACTGCTTCTGAATCGTTCAAACGGTGAGTATGGCGTATATTACTGTCTATCTGTTGCATGAGTGAATGTCAGACAAATTAAACTAAGCGGAATTGGCATGTAGACTGTGCACGAATAATTTTTATATGATCAGTTAATAGGGCGCCTGGTGGCACACGGTTCACTTTTGGCGGAAACTGGGTTGAGGTATATGAATGGTAAATCAAATCCAGTAATCTCAGACTGAGTCTTTTTAATCTAGTAAGGAAAATAAATTTAGTCCATAATTGAGGTGAGCGTTCGCTTGCCGCTTTAAGCTTGCCGGATCCCGTTTGAGCTAGCTCGAGTTACCCTACATGCTAAGCCGTTAGAGACTGACTAACTTCCTACATGTAAAACCTCTTAGACCAGACTATAGCAAATTGGAATGTGAAGAAGATGTTTGAGAATTTCATAGTAGTTTTAAATTTGTCAGTATAGTTGAAGCTTTTTCGCTCTAGTTTCTAGATGTTCTATAAGATAATTTAGCGGTTAATGGCGGGGGTTCCCTCGCTTTTCTCACTGAGCAGAAAAAAAACATTTAGCAAAAAGAAAAAACATTTAGCTTATGCGCATGCACCAAATCAAAATGTTGTACATTTCTGTCATTTATCTTCGGAAAATCTATCTTTTTGAGATAAAAAAAGCTTTTTTACCAAAACTAAGGCCCAGTTAGCGTCATGGCAGCCAAAAAGTGATTGAACGATTAAAAGCGGCATTTTCTGTGAATCTTTTGGTTTTAAAGGTTAAAAAAAACATTAAGCAAACTTCAGTCTTTTTGCAAAAATTGGTATAATTTTCACATGCATCAATCAGATAAATTGAAGGTTGATAAAACGCCAATCTAAAATGCTGGGTATGGTTCAGAAAAAACTTTATCGAACCACCTTCACTCTCAATGTTTTCTTTTCAAGTCGCCTGACTGATCCGTCCCAAAATAGCTCAATAGTTCAGCTGCACGTACCCTCCTAGCAGAGATTTCTTTCGAATTCTGGAAAGTGTTTTAGAGTGTACGAAGTCGTTCGCGTCTCTTATACTTCGCGTAGTCGGCTTGTTTCCTTCCCTAAGAGAAACCTCTACCACAAGCCGCTTACATTTCCCGTTGAGCATGCGCTAGATCGTGATCAAGTTGCTATGGAGATTATGATGTAGATCTCACCTCGCTATGCCGCAGCCTCGTTTGCTCGCCCTGTTTTTTACGCGGGGAGAAATTACGAAGGTATCTTCACCGGCCATTTAAATCAGAATTTAACGCTTTCAACTGATGAAGAGTTAGAGACTCTATCATACAATTCTCAAGAGCTTTTAAAGGCTTCTGAACTGCTTGTCGTTGAAACACAAACGAGAAAGACCATTGGAAGCCATCTTTCGACTTTTTCACGCAGGCTTATTTTCGCAGAGCAAATCAGTAAAAAATAGATGCGCGTGAGCTGAAAAACTCGTTTAAACCGGTTTACAACCTGAATGTCACGTGATCTACTTCTAAAAATTTCGATGAATCTAAAGCGCATGCTCAACGGGAAACGCAAGCGGCTCGCGACCGAGTCTCTCGGGGAAGTAAACAAGCCGACTACGCGAAACTGACAAGGGATGCAAACGACTTGACTGTACACGCTAAAAGACTTAACAGAGAGAGACCTCTGCTAGCAGGGTTAAGTGCATTGTATTCGGTACGGCGTCTGCGTCTGTTAGTGGTTTGCCGGAGCTCCCTTCGAAAATGACAAGGACAACGTTTTACATAATCTAGGAGAACATCCGGTTTTTCGTTGACAAAGCATGCAATGCATGCTGGTACGGATGCGAAACTTTTGCCTCTTTTGACGGAGAAGACAGAAAAAAACTCGAAACGTCTTTTCTGCCTGGTTTGCCACAGGCAAACTAGTAATTAGCGAAGTTTCTCCTTGTGGATTAAATCTTGCATTCAAGGAGAATATTAGAAAGAAGGAAAAAGAAACAAGATACCGATCTATATCGAGCTCAAACTTATATCTTATCTAAATGTATTTCTGTTCCATATTCCGATGCTGGCTCGTCAGACTGACTGTAGGTCATAGTGGTGTCAAGTGTTAGCCGTCTCCTCATCCTTAACCCTGAAGGCCCGAACTTTCTTGTCTGGGCCTCTTCTGCCCGGGCCCCTCGCGGCGGGTGAAGCCCCAGGAAAGGTTGACACTTTAGACTGGGACTGATAGCGTCATTCGCGTGAAGCTTTATAGAAACATCCCGTAGACTCAATTTAGCCACGCAAACGACTGCAATGGACAGAATCGCTTTGTTTGTTAGAGAAGCCGGCAGGGAGATTGCACCATCTTAGAATTTTGATACTTCGAAATTACTATGTTATCCTTATTGCTTTATTTCAATTTAAAACTGAGAGGCACAATAAAAACGGGAAAAAAGGAAATATAAAACCTTCAGCAGCAGCCGAGCTTAATAGGACTCTAACTGGCTACTAACAAAGTTTCACTTTTTACAAAGGGCTGAAGACAAACAGAAGGTGGCAAGAAGCTGAAAATGGCCGCTGTTGCAATAGAATTCACAGAAGAGCAATTGAACTACTACAGGATTTGTTACGTTGTCACTGACATAATAACTGAGGGTCTTCGCAATCTTCAAGCAAGAATGGGACAACCGCTACAAGGCGACGTTTGGTGAGTGGAAAGATGAGCCTAGAAATGGAATGGACTTTAAAACGGTGAGTCTCCGGGAAATCAGAGAAGAAATGCCAAACTCCTAGCTACCATGATTAACGGAGACAGAGCAGAATGGGATTCTACCATGCTTTTTTACGCCATTCTTTACTCCGATTGTATCGGCCACGGTCTCTGTAAAGGACACCAGAACGAGACTAATCTATTTCCGTAGTGATTACAAGTGATTCTTTTTGATTCGTCAACTTTGTTTATCTAGTGTTACGTCATTAGTTTTTACACGTGGAAATACTTAGTACGAACTAGAGGCATCTTGCCAGTAGCTTTTAGTCCTCGTTAGTTTTCACCTTGATTGGAGCGCCTTAGTAATAGAAGTTTGTTAAGTCACCCTTGGCCTTTGAGTTCAAGCGGGAACCGATGTGTAAGTGCAATTACTTTATACCTTTGTTTTAAGTACTTGTCTCGGACAATAGTTTTTTAGTGCAAAATACTCGCGGTTCCCTCCACGTGTGGAATTTGAGTCAAGCACGTGACAACGCCCCGGCGTTTATATCTCGCCCTTTTTGCCTTTATGAGCATTGAATTCAAAACAGATTTTATGTAGTATTGGTTCCCTTTTGTGTCTGTAGACATTTCCAGTATTTGGCTTTATTTTCTCCCTTTATGCTTCGCTCGTCATAGCACTTCCGCAAGCAGTGCTAAATTGTAACCATGCGTTTGTAGTTTTTGAATAGTAGTTTATCTTTGCTGTTATTTACGTTTCTTTTCATGTGTTATTCGACCTAGTACAAGTACCTAGGTTTGATTAGTTTCTTTTTTAGTTTATTTCGCTTGCCTTTTCGTAGTCTAACCGCTTGTTAGCTTGTCTTCGTTAAACTATGATTGGAATGTACATTCATCTTTTACATTTTCCTGATCATTTGTTATCTTGGTAATCCGCAAATATTTTAGTAATGAGTTTGTATAATTTCGCATTGTCTTTCAGTTTACATTCGATTATCGTCAATTAAATCACCAACAATCAGTGACAATCAGTGATTCCTGACTTTACTCGACTAGTAAAGCATTCCCGCTCGCTACGTTCATCGCGACAAGTTGTTTAGCTCGTGACCTTTGGCTCTTCAACAGTCGCCGTGAGCCTGGCGCTACAGTAAAACATCGTAACGCTACTCAAAACCCGCCATTGATAATTGAACACTGTGGAACTAACAATAGAAACAAATATGAGCGTGGTATCCGCACCGGAAGAACTTTCTCATGACAAAGAAAGCCTCGTCGAGGGAGTGCCGACCGCGAGATCAGAGATAGGATTAAAGGGTTCCTTTTCCTCTCGCCGAAAACAAAAATTGACCGAAAAGGGAAAAGATTTCCTTAAGGACACTAGGCGCAAAAACAGAGAAAGTGCGTTTAGAAGCTTAGTAAACAAGACTCAATCGATACTAAGGTTATGTGATACAGCAGAAATAACATTGAACGAATTGGAAGCTGGCCGCGATCAGCTAGATAAAATAAAAGATAACTTTAACGAAGCTCATCAAGCCTTTGATGAATTACTCGAGACCGAATCGGAAAGGGAAAACTCATACCGATGGTTTGACGTCAGAGACCGCGAATTTACTGAGCATAGAATGAGAATATGCGAACGTATTCAATCTCTTCAGAGAGTATCGTACGCCGAATCCAGATCAAGTGCCGTGAAATCTAGGCGATCTGTCACATCAAAATCTTCATCTCATAAGTCTCTGCGTTCCGTTTCCTTAGCAAGAGCCGACGCCGCTGCGAAGGCTGCGAAAGCAAAAATAGAAATGGAATTTCTTGACAGAGAGACCGAACTTGAGCGCATCCGATTAGAAAAGCAGTATGCTCTGGCAAAAGCTGAAGAGGACGCACTTAAAGGGATTTTGGATGAAGAAATCAAACCAGTTGTTAAGATTAAAAGTGAAACCGCACTAGATGAAAGGTTCAAGTTGCCACCTGAAGAGGCAACAGTTCCGGAAACCGTCAAAAGCGAAATGGATCCTAATAGCCCTCCCTTTGTTCCGAAAACCTCGCCGGAAGCCCTTTGTACACAAACAAGTACACAGAATTGTGAACAATCTTCAAACACGAATTTGGCCCTAAACCAACTAATAAATCTTCAAGCTCGGCAAACCGAACTGAGTTCGCTCTTGATTAACCAGCAAAAAACCTTTCATCTTCCCGTCAAAGAGCCCCCAACATTTTCTGGCGATTCGTTTGAATACCCCGCCTTTGTGACAGCATTTGACAGTATCATCGCAGCAAACGTTTCCGCCGAAAAAGACAAGCTGTTCTTTCTCGAAAAGTACACGCGCGGGAAAGCAAATGAAGCGATTAAAGGTTTCCTAGCAACAAACTCTGATACTGCATATACTGAGGCACGAAAATTACTCGATCAGCGATTTGGGAACCCTGTGGTAGTCTCAGAAGATTACAAGAAAAGGCTTAGGAATTGGCGGCAAATCAACGAAGGCGATAGCAAGGGATTGCGTGAGTTTTCGGATTTCCTAATCCGATGCGAAGAGGCCATGAAATCCATGAAGTCGATGTCCGAGCTAGATTCCACGCAGATTCTACAGTCCATTTCTGCTAAGCTACCATCGTACTCAGGCGTTAAATGGTGTAGATTCGCACACGAAGCACAAGTAAAGGATAAAAAACTCGTTAGTTTCAAAGACTTCACGAACTTTGTTAAACAAGAAGCAGAGCTTGCTAACGACCCAATCTTTTCGCCTGACGTGTTGAAAAGAGAGAGGAAAAAGAACGGCCCTGCCAGAGACAACAACCGGCTCTTAAAAACCAAGCCTCAAGGTGGGTCCGATCCCAGCCAGTCATTCGCTACGTCCGCCAATCTTGCAAAGGGAAGCGAACAGAAACAGCAACCACCCACAAGAGTACGTCCACCGCTCTGTCCCATCTGTGAGGATAAACACTTCATAGCCAAGTGTCCCACCTTCATTAAAGCCACGGCGGACGAGAGGTTTGAAATGTTAAAGAAATTGCGCCTGTGTTTCAGCTGTTTCAAAGGTAATCACGTATCATCAGAGTGCAGGACCAGGTCGACTTGCGATAAATGCAGCAAGCAACACCACACCCTGCTGCATGGATCCACACCAAAGCAATCACCAAGTACTGGACCGCCACGAGGTCCCCCAGAACAGTCACAGCCACAACCACCTCCCGCTGATGAGTCCGCAAACTCAAACGCTACTAGCACTGTCAACAGCACTGCTGGTGTGTTGAGCTCTGCTACCACGTGCCGAATTGTGCCAGTCGTCCTGTACCACAAAGACAACCCTAGCAACGAAGTCAAAACGTATGCTCTTTTGGACGATGCGAGTGACACGACGTTCATAACGAACAAATTAAAGAACGAGATCGGCATTGAAGGAGTTAGTACTAGCCTCAACTTATGTACCATGCATGGTCGTGAAGTCGTCCCAGTATCTCGAGTTGACGGATTGGTCGTTGAGCGCCCTGACAGGCGCGCTAAAGTTGATCTACCAAAGGCATACGCCAGAGATTCGATTCCATCGAGGAAAGATCAGATCCCCACTCCGGAGATAGCAGACAAGTGGCCTCATCTGAAGAAAATTAAAGAAAAGATCTCGCCTCTCAACGAGAGCCTTAATGTTGGCGTGCTCATTGGTTCTAATTGCCCTAAGGCGATCAAGCCGAGAGAAATTGTAGCTGGAAGAAGCGAAGACCCCTATGCAGTACGAACTCTCCTTGGATGGTGTATAGTTGGACCGGCCAATCCCCCTGATACCCAAACAGATGAAGATAGCTTAGTCACCTGCAACAGGATCGTAGCTAAAGAGATTGCACGTGATACTGATGATAAAGGAATAAACTTCGTGCTAAACGAGCCGACGAAGGAACTCATTAACGCCACTGCAATAGTTAAGATGTTTGAGCAGGATTTCACGGAGCACAAAGGCACCCCGCCAAGAGTCTCTCTAAAGAAGACCGAAAATTCCTACAAATAGTCAAAGATGGTATTCACCGAACTGACAATGGTCACTACGAACTCCCTCTTCCACTCAGAGACGAAGCCATGAGCCTCCCAGACAACAAAGAGGTAGCGCTTCGCCGGCTGAACCAGTTAAAGAAACGATTTGCGAGCGACAAGCAATATCGAGAAGATTACGTTAAGTTTATGAATGAAGTTATCAACAAAGGCTACGCTGAAGTAGTACCAGCCGAAAACACGATCGACGGAACCAAGAAAAACATATGGTACATTCCTCATCATGGATTGTACCACCCAAAGAAGAAGAAGTTTAGAGCCGTTTTCGATTGCGCCGCAACTTACCAGAATCAGTCCCTGAACAAAAACCTGTTACAAGGACCAGACCTGACGAACAACTTGGTGGGCGTGCTGACAAGATTTCGTCAGGAGCCAGTCGCCTTCTGCTGCGACATTGAAGGCATGTTTCATCAGGTGCGAGTCAACGAAGAACACAGGGACTTGCTGCGCTTTCTCTGGTGGCCGAACGGCGATACAGCGAAAGAACCACAACAGTACAGGATGACAGTCCACCTATTTGGAGCCACGTCCTCCCCCGGCTGCGCAAATTTCGCGCTAAAATCTACAGCTGATGACCACGAAGCTGAGTTTGGTATGGCTGCCGCAAACTTTCTGAGAAACGACTTCTATGTGGACGACGGCTTAAAGTCCGTAGGCACAGTTCAAGAAGCAGTCAAACTCATTAAGAACACAAAGGTGATGTGCGACAAAGGAGGCTTCAATCTACACAAGTTTGTGTCAAATAGCAAGGAGGTGCTAAAAGAAATTCCAGAGTCCGACAGAGCAGATGGCGTAAGGGATATAGACCTGGACCTCGACTCACTTCCCTTGGAACGTACGCTGGGAGTTCAGTGGTGCGTCGAGACCGACTGTTTCCAGTTCCGCATCGTGCTCCAGGACAAACCGTGTACCAGACGAGGCATCCTATCCACCATCAGTTCCATCTTTGATCCTCTGGGTTTCGTTTCTCCACTTCTCCTACAAGGCAAGTCCATCCTTCAGGAGCTGTGTCGACAGGACTTAAACTGGGACGATCCCATCCCTGAGGAAACCAAAGCCAAGTGGCAAAGATGGCGAACAGAACTGATTCAGCTGGAGCGCATATCGATCCCGAGGTGTTTCAAACCCGATAACTTTGATCGTGTTATCACAACAGAGTTGCATCATTTCTCGGACGCAAGCACAGAGGGTTACGGACAGTGTAGCTATTTGCGTCTTGTAAACGAAGACGGACGAGTTCACTGTGCCTTCGTAATGGGCAAGTCCAGAGTGGCCCCCCTTAAGTCGGTGACTATTCCGCGCCTAGAGCTAACTGCAGCTGTGTGCTCCGTCAGGATAAGTGAGCAGATACACCGAGAGCTCGATTACCCAGTCGATCAAGACTTCTTCTGGACCGACAGTAAAGTGGTTCTAGGCTACATCAACAACGAAAGCAGGCGTTTCCACGTATTCGTATCGAACCGAGTCCAAGAGATCCAAGACAGCACAAGCACCAGTCAGTGGAAGCACGTAGAGTCACAAGATAACCCCGCTGACGAAGCGTCCCGTGGAATGAAAGCGCGAGAGCTGCAAGATTCCCGATGGCTCCTTGGACCAACATTCCTATGGAAGAAAGAGAGCGAGTGGTCAAACAGTGACAAAGTCGACCACAGCCTCGACGTCCAACCTGATGACCCAGAGGTTAAAAGGTCAGCAGTAATGGCAACAAGAACCACGGAAACACGCTACCCTGACATCGCTGCAAGAATAGAGAGATTCTCTGATTGGTTCAGAGCGAAGCGCGCAGTAGCGATCTGCATCAAATACGTAGAAAGGCTGAAGAATCGAGTAAACAAGTCAAAAGAAGAAACTTGTGAAGTTAGCGTCAACGATTTAGAGGCTGCTGGAGCCCTTATTATTCGTTCGTTTCAAGCAAGTGCATTCCGAGAAGAGATCGACGCATTGAAACGAAACGAGCAAACCCAAGCCGAAGAAAATAAAGAAAACCTTAAGTTTCACAGTGCTATTTACAAGCTAGACCCGTTCATCGACAACGAGGGCACCCTGCGTGTAGGCGGTCGATTGAAGAACGCAGATTTGCCATCACCTATCAAGCATCCAGTGATCCTCCCCAGAGGTAGCCATGCGTCATCCCTCATTATCAGACACTTCCATGAGCGTGTTGGCCACCAAGGGAAAGGAATCACCCTTAACGAAGTACGAGCCAATGGCTACTGGATCATCGGAGGTATATCGGCAGTTAACAGCGCGATCGGTTCTTGTTTCAAGTGTCGCAAACTCCGCGCCCCAGTGGTCGAGCAGAAAATGTCCGATTTACCAGAGGACCGTCTTGAATGCCACCCACCATTTACATACTGCGCGGTCGACTACTTCGGGCCGTTTACAATTAAAGAAAACAGAAAAGAGCTCAAGCGCTACGGCGTCTTATTCACCTGCATGGCTTCAAGAGCAATACACTTGGAGACTGCAACCTCGTTAGAAACAGATTCCTTCCTGAACGCCTTAAGGCGTTTTCTCAGCCGCAGAGGACCCGTACGTCAAATACGCTGCGACCAAGGAACGAATTTCGTAGGAGCTCGGAGAGAGCTTAAAGAAGCTCTTGCAGAAATGGATCACAACCGCGTTAAAGTGGAGCTCCAAAGATCACATTGCGATTGGATCGACTTCAAGATGAACGTGCCGGCAGCTAGCCACATGGGCGGAGTTTGGGAGAGACAAATTAGAACTGTCCGCTCCGTCCTGTTCTCTCTCCTAGCAAGTAATGGAAGACAGCTCGACAACGAGTCCCTACAGACATTGATGTGTGAGGTAGAATCGATAGTCAACAGTCGACCTCTAACCGTCAACCAGCTAGCTGATCCGGACTCGCCAGCGCCACTCACCCCTAACCACCTGTTAACCATGAAGTCCAAGGTACTGCTAGCGCCCCCTGGAACCTTCGAGCCTGCCGACATATACGCACGTAAGCGGTGGAGACGTGTACAACACCTGGCCAACGAATTCTGGTCGCGTTGGCGGAAAGAGTTCCTCCTGAGCTTGCAAGAGCGCCAGAAGTGGTCGCGACCTCGCAGGAACCTGACCATTAACGATATTGTCCTTGTGAAGGATGAAAACACAGCTCGCAGCGTGTGGCAGCTCGCCCGTGTCGTCGCCGTGTACCCAAGCAGAGATGGACAAGTGCGCAAGGTGCAGGTGGCTCTTGCGGACAGCTGCCTGGACGGTAAAGGCAAGAGAACTGGTGCAATGCGCTACCTGGAGAGGCCCGTTCAGAAACTGGTGCTTCTGGCATCAGCATGTGAGTAGAGACCGGGAAAGTCCCGGCCGAGGAGCCATGAAGGACGAACTGTGAGCGTTGACTCACGATTATACACAGTGACGTCATGAACACTGAACATTTTTAGTTACAGTTACATAAGCAGTAATTAGTGAAATATAAATATTTCAGGGGAGCCATGTAAAGGACACCAGAACGAGACTAATCTATTTCCGTAGTGATTACAAGTGATTCTTTTTGATTCGTTAACTTTGTTTATCTAGTGTTACGTCATTAGTTTTTACACGTGGAAATACTTAGTACAAATAGAGGCATCTTGCCAGTAGCTTTTAGTCCTCGTTAGTTTTCACCTTGATTGGAGCGCCTTAGTAATAGAAGTTTGTTAAGTCACCCTTGGCTTTTGAGTTCAAGCGGGAACCGATGTGTAAGTGCAATTACTTTATACCTTTGTTTTAAGTACTTGTCTCGGACAATAGTTTTTTAGTGCAAAATACTCGCGGTTCCCTCCACGTGTGGAATTTAAGTCAAGCACGTGACAACGCCCCGGCGTTTATATCTCGCCCTTTTGCCTTTATGAGCATTGAATTCAAAACACATTTTATGTAGTATTGGTTCCCTTTTGTGTCTGTAGACATTTCCAGTATTTGGCTTTATTTTCTCCCTTTATGCTTCGCTCGTCATAGCACTTCCGCAAGCAGTGCTAAATTGTAACCATGCGTTTGTAGTTTTTGAATAGTAGTTTATCTTTGCTGTTATTTACGTTTCTTTTCATGTGTTATTCGACCTAGTACAAGTACCTAGGTTTGATTAGTTTCTTTTTTAGTTTATTTCGCTTGCCTTTTCGTAGTCTAACTGCTTGTTAGCTTGTCTTCGTTAAACTATGATTGGAATGTATATTCATCTTTTACATTTTCCTGATCATTTGTTATCTTGGTAATCCGCAAATATTTTAGTAATGAGTTTGTATAATTTCGCATTGTCTTTCAGTTTACATTCGATTATCGTCAATTAAATCACCAACAATCAGTGACAATCAGTGATTCCTGACTTTACTCGACTAGTAAAGCATTCCCGCTCGCTACGTTCATCGCGACAAGTTGTTTAGCTCGTGACCTTTGGCTCTTC
>JAHPZR010002052.1:0-34765 GCA_019787425.1 Platygyra sinensis
ATACTAGTAATAATAATAATTATAATAATAATAATAATAATAATAATAATCACATTATAGGGACTCTGTCTTTAATTTTATTTCTTTAACAAAAACAGTCACTGGCAAATGTCATCAAAGAGTAAGTTGCTATTTTAAGCCTTGTTTATTTTTCACTAATGACAGCGACAAAGGGAAGAAGATAAATATCTTGCTTCATTTTAGCTGTTGTCCATGAACATTGCCTGACCACAAAACAATTTGAGACAAGTTCAAAGTAGTACTATGATCAAATCAATTTTTACCCCTTTCAAGACTTTTAAGGTTTTTATCACATAGAAATTATTCCATAAAACAATAAGACACCATTTACCATTTGCAAATATCTGCATTAGTTCTGGAGATATTTGAGTCTAAAAAATGTTTTAAATATGCAAATGATATAACTGATGACGTCATACACTCAACCCAACATTATATCATTAAAGTGTATATTATAGAGCTACATTGTACATGTATCTTAGCCAATTTGCAGCACAGACCTTTGAAACTTGGTAGGTTCATAGTTCTACGAGCAGCACACCTATGGCTATAAAATATTGTATTCCCATGGCAACTCACTCATTTCCAGTCCCCACCCACTTGATTTCAATATGTTAGTGATTTTCTGCTCGAAAAATGTTAAACGAGACCACAAACTTGAGCAAACATATTTATAATTATACAAACTGGATAATGCATATCAGGCACCATTTTCGACCATAAAAAAGGTGGCCAGAAATGTGTGAAATAACTGGGGAGGTCTGGAACCCAGTATGTTACCATGGTAACAAAACTGTTAAAGTCGTATTGTGGAGCACATTTAGTTGAATCTTACAATTGGCTGAGATATCTTTTTTCATCATATCCGATCAAAGTATGATGTCATCACTTGGCTAATTTGTAAAATGTTTAAAAAAAACTATTTCCCTTAACCCTTTCCTGCCCAAGAGTGACTTAAAGATTTTACTCTGTCTATCGCCAGACAATTTTACTCTCCAAAGGGAGGCCCCTTGGGCAGGAAAGGGTTAAAAAACTGTCTATCTCCCTTAACCCTGTCCTGCCCAAGAGTGACTTACAGATTTTACTCTGTCTAACGCCAGACGATTTTACTCATCAAAGGAAGGCCCCTTGGGCAGGAAAAGGTTAAAATGGCTTCAATAGGAAAGATGGGATTTTTGTCATATACCACTTTTAATTAAATATTTTTGTAAATTTCAAGGGGCCTGAGATTTCTGTGGGATCTGAGTTTTCCTCAATGACTGAATTTTTGGGGTCCAAGTCTTTGTGACACCCGACAAGCTGCAGTCTGAGCTGACGGGTCACTTGAAATATATGCAGACTTCATTACCTTACAAGGTACATTCACCATGTGATTTAATAGCAATGATATTTTTTGAAATAATCTCTTTTATGTTGTGCAAGAACATTAAATTATTGAACTTGATTTTAGGAACATGGCTGGCTCCTCTTCAGGTGAATCGAGTTCATGACTACAGGTTTGACACTGAATATCGCTCACGCGGTTGTAACAACCTTCACATAGTGAGTCACAAACAGTCAACATCTGACATGTACCAAAAACATGCTCAGCTCAAGGAGAATGGAAAGCTTTGTCTTCAAGAAACTCATCTACACAATTCGTTCATTTACAACTGGGATTTACCACCCACACAGTGTTGTAAAAGGATTAGCGGAATACCTTAGGCTTACAAATAATAATTGAAAAAAAGTTTCCAAATTTTATTCTGCAAAATTTAGAATACTACATAAAAATTAAAGTTGTTCAATACACTTCTAGTTGAAGCAATTTTCAATTGGATTCAAGAGTCTTTCGCATCTCTTTGGTTTTTAATAATAATTATTACAGTCCATTTTGTCATCCAAATCAGAAAAAAACAAAACAAAACTGATTGATGTGACTTGCTCAGTATGCTTCATGCTGTCTCAATCTATTTGCTTCAAGCATGATTGGTTTACTGAAATTGTAGATGACTTTGCTCTGATTTTGATTTTGTGGCAATTAATTGAAAACTACTCTTACTAGCATTCACCAAATTGTCACAAAACCCTAATGATGGTATATTCTGCCTGCAGGTGTTATTATTATAATGGCTATACCAATATTTATTCCCATCTGGGTACTCGCATCTAAACACAGGATGGGGGTGCTTGTCTGAAATATTTAGAAAAAAAAAAACCCTCAGTCTTAAGAAGTATTACAGTTTTGTGGCCATGACTTGAAATTTTTCACACCTGAAGAAGGGTTTGATAGTGGATTGATCACACCCTCAGGCCAGCAGGGGAACCCAAGGAGGAGGAGACCAAGCCAGTCATTTAGGCAAGCTTGTACGGCAGAGATAAAACAACAGGGAACAACTTTGGCTGTCGCAAAGAAAGTTGTGCAAAACAGGACCCGCTGGATAGCGATGGTTACCAGCTTATGCTCCTCTAGGAGCTCAGAAGTTTAAAGAAGAAGAGAAACCAATTCTAAAATACCGTCCTGTCATTTTTTTTCTCAGCTCAATACCCTAAAAAGCTCTCACTGCTGGCTTCTTTGGGCTGAACTTCCTAAGATGTACCAAACTGCTGTTCCAACCCAAAAGGTATAAGGAGCAACCCCCTGTCCTTTCTGTATGTGCCCCCCCCCCCCCCCCTGCTGCATATTTATCCCCTATTTAGTAAAATTATTTTTTGCTTAATATTAAAATTGGAACACTGAGATTTGTCTTCTAGTTTTTCATGGCATTATACATTGTACACATGCAGTGCAAATTGTTTTATTTTTAATTTGGATGTCACTCTACAAGTACTGTTAGTTATTGGCCATGGGCTAAATGAAAAGTAACAGTTTTAACAACTGATGTTTTGAACTTTAAAAGCCATCACCTTTGAGTTACGACTTTTTCTTAATGTCACTGACAAAATGAATAATACAACAAACTGTAATATGTGTGCTGTTTGAACTTAGAGTGTACCTGAAGCAAGTTCATACTATGCAAAGTGTGGGTATTTTGGGAAGAGGCGAAATGATCTTGCACCAGATGTCCTCAGTTAGATTAATTATTTTCCTTTTTTCAACCAGATAAATAGTGACTGGTTACTGTTCAGTCTGAAATCTACCAGCCATACCCACAGATGAGACCTTTTACAGTGCAACTACTTAAAAACCGTTCCACATGGGAGAGAGTTATAACCAATCAAAAGTTACTGAGAACAAATAAACCAATAGTTCTTTAAAAAATTGAAACCCAACAAAGTGTTGCAAATCTGTCAGGAAACTCTGCCATTTGTTGACTGGTTAGTTTCGATCCTAAATGTTGGTGTGCTTTTCATCGGTTTTGGTTTAGTTTTCCAAAAGCTAACTTTTTCAAACAAATGCACGGTTAGTTTTCTCCTAGGTGCTCCTGTTCAAGTAGTCTTACTGTAACCCATAAAAACAAACCCCATTTCTTGAGAGGTCAGCTAAAATGAATCATGATAAAGAGGAAAATACAATCATTTGCATGTAATCGATATTTGAAAAGAATGGTAACTGCTAACGAAATACAATGAAATTTGAGTGGATATTTATTATTAAATATATATGGAATATTAATTTAAAATTTTGCTGTAGATTATATTATAATAATAGACATATATTTATACCAGACTGTAATTTTGTAGAATTAAGGCTATAAATTAAGCACTGCTTCTGTAATGTACATAGTTTTCCTGAGGGAGAGGGTGAATCCCTTACAAAAAGGTAGGGATGCTAATATCCCTTACTGATGTAAATCACAGATTTTTGGTGACGCTCACTTAGATGCACTAATTTTTGCTGTCAAATCTATCTTTTAGGATACACTTGAAGCAAAACTAATAATAAAAATGTTTTTCAATTTTAAGTGGTGTCTTTTGGAAATTGCAGAAAGCTATATTGGTCTCTTAAGGCGGGGTACACCCGAAAGCCGTATTTTGGCTGGGTTTTATGTTTTTTAATGCAAATATCTCGTTTACGTTTCAAGCAATCAAGAATCTCTATGCACATATCACATATCTATGTTTTTGGGTCTTTTTGTAAATTTTTTGGTGATTTTTAGGTGTATTTGGAGATAAATAGTTTTTTCTCAAAGGATTAGTAAAATTTATGGAAATAGGAAATTTGGAAGATTTGGTGTTGTTTTAAAATTAGAGTTTGAAGTTAAAAATAGGTAGATACACTCCAAACAGTTGCCCAACAACCTGGAGTGCCATTGTGCGGTCGGCAACTGTCCTGGTGGTGTTCCAAAACCCTTTTTTCCCCTTTCAACCTCTCTTTAAACTTACCAAAATTTCACTTAAATTCGGGTTTACCCCCGCCTTAAGGGCGAACAATTTTGAATATTCTTGCCGTTTAAATCAAGTTTTTAATGCCAGATCTATTCATCTGATATGGATACAAGTTAAAACGCGTGTTTTAACATGTTTATTTAAAGGAAAAAAAAAAGAAAAAATAATTCAAGCAAAATGCTCCTCGTTCTCTGCTCCCCCCCTACCCCCCTCATGGGGTAGAGTTAACGGGAGCAGAGTCTCTGCAGAGTCCCACCCTCACGAGGAGCCTCCAACATCTCCTCGATGTGGCTAACTTTAAGTAAGAGGTGAAAAGCTCTTTGCCTCCCTTTTGGGAGGCATTTCTTAGACCCGCACGAGGCATAGCCTCGTTTTGGCACTAAGCTTGTTTTCGTCCTAAAACGCCATGAAATTGCTGTTTTCATTTGTTATCTTGACAGATGTGTTAAACTTGTGATTTTCTTCACACCTATTAGCTTGACGGTAGCTACAGCTTGAATGACCTTAAAAACTATCCCTTAAGGCGGGGGTACACCCGAAAGCCGTATTTTGGCTGGGTTTTATGTTTTTAATGCAAATATCTCGTTTACGTTTCAAGCAATCAAGAATCTCTATGCACATATCACATATCTATGTTTTGGGTCTTTTTGTAAATTTTTTGGTGATTTTTAGGTGTATTTGGAGATAAATAGTTTTTCTCAAAGGATTAGTAAAATTTATGGAAATAGGAAATTTGGAAGATTTTGTGTTGTTTTAAAATTAGAGTTTGAAGTTAAAAATAGGTAGATACACTCCAAACAGTTGCCCAACAACCTGGAGTGCCATTGTGCGGTTGGGCAACTGTCTGGTGGTGTTCCAAAACCCTTTTTTCCCCTTTCAACCTCTCTTTAAACTTACCAAAATTTCACTTAAATTCGGGTTTACCCCCCGCCTTAATGGGTTTCATTCAAATTTTCTGATGAGCATCCCGTCAATGGGTTTTTCCATTTTCTCAATAAACAATATATTTCCATGCTTGTGACCTTTTGTTTGTTTAGCAGGTTTGGTGCTCAAATAACATTAACCTTATGAAATTCTCTAGTTATAATCCTGCACATTTATTTTATAATGGACTGAGTTTAAACAAATATCAATCCTTGAGTCACATGGGAACAGGAAGTCAAATATTTTATTCACTGGCAGATGTCAACTCTTTGCTTTTAAAATCTTGCCTTGAAAAACATATCTAAATTCAAACTTAGGTTATGTACATATTTAGTATATTTTAGTATTGGAATGTACTTTGATCATAATTTTGTAATGTTAAATTAATAAATTATTATTATTATTATTATTATTATTATTATTATTATTATTATTATTATTATTATTATTATTATTATTATTATTATGTCATTAAGGTCGAACAAAGCGACAAAATCAACAATTTTCATATGAACGTTCCTGTGTCACACTGTCACACTGTCACACTGTCACACTGTGCAGACAAATTAAGTAAGTACTGCAAATCCTAAAAACCACAGATCTGCAGAAAATTTCCTTGAAATATAATTATTTCAGTGCATGTGGGAATCAAATAAAATTACTGTAAACCAAAACATAACATTTAGAAGATGTCAAGTAGGTGACAGGTCTACTTGACAGGTAGTAGCAACATGCAGCCATTACCATGTAGTGGATTTTCTAAGTTCAGTGGTTCACAGCCACTTTGATTTATTTTAATTCCCAACTCCTCCCCTAAGATGGAAGGCTTTATAGTTGTAGTTCTGTCTTTTAGGATTTAGGTGATATTCTGTCATTACTTTTTGTAAGATTTTGGGGGATTTTCCATGATTTAAACTTTTAGGATTTCAGAGTATTTTCCGCCGTTCTGCTGTTTCGTGATTCCGTCTTTTATGATTTCGGGGAATTTTCCGCCTTTCCGCAGTTCTATCATTCCAACATTTAGGGTTGCCCTCAGATTGATTGGATCAATATCAGTATCTGGGCAACTGTGCACCTACCTCTCCCCCAACCCACCATGTTATAATAAGTTAGTGTTACTGTTGAGTTAGGGGAGGGATAGGTGCGCAGTTACCCAGATACTGATATTGATCTCATTGGTTTCCTTCGCAGCCGTTTTTGGGATGTCACGCAACGCTCCCTTCTCCCACACCACCCCCGCCAAAAGAAGGAGTTGCAGAACCACAGCCCAAGACATCCGTACGTGTGGCATCCCAAAAAACGGTGGCGAAGGAGACTAGACTAACCTGAACTAAGCCCCGAAGCTAAGACAAGACCAGAAATTTCGCGAAAAGAAAAGATTGTCATCAGTTCGGGCCAATTGGCGGGGCCTCGTTTCCAAGAGTTTTTCAGCATGTTCAGTCGCGGGCCTGGAACGAGCCGAGGTTCAGTGACTTTGTTGTTCATTCGTTTCGGGTCGTTTCGTTCTTCTCTGTGACTGTGCAACTGCAAGGAAAAAATGCCAAACAAGAAGAAAAACAATCAAGCGAGGAATCCTTTCTACTTCTTTATGATATCTCTAAGGCCTCAGCTAGAAAGACAAGGAGTGGTTTTAGAAAATGGAATGCAGTCATTGGCGGAAATAGCGGGTCCTCGTTGGAAGGTACGTAGGACAGTGCGAATCATTCCATTGAACAGGCGCTGAAATAAGCCAGTTGAATTTGTGTTTGAAAGAGGGTTAAGCCTTCCTTTAATTGCCTTATTGGCAGTGGTAAAACTTATTTTCTGGAAATAAGTAAATAACGTAATCTGGTTATTTAACTGATCGATGTCTGAACGTTAATGCGCACTTTTGAGTAAAGATCGTTCTTCGCTGTCTCTGTTGCTAGGTTCTAAAGACAGTTCAAAACTTCTTTTTGCTGTTGGCGGTATTATGTTTCTTCAATGTCTTTATCAATCAAAAAAACAACTCGCCGAGTTTCCTTTATGTAAGCTTGTGTATGATCGGAGGGCATTGCAAAATTTGTCAAAACATGCAAGCGGTTTGCATTTTTATTTTTCCATTTTGACCGGCATGTATTTTAATAGGGTCATAACAACTTAAACGTTTTAAGTCGCGTTTAAGTTAAAGGTATGAAATAAAGGTGCACGAAGACTTTGTACAATTTGAATAAAACAGCTAGATAAGTAGAAACACGTGTAGTTGAATGAACCATGAAACAATTATGGCATTGTGATATAAGATTATTATGTCAATAAATTTTGTATTTCAAAGGATAAGTTGATTGACCCCTTTCATTTTATTGACACAAGTGTTTTACTGGAAAATGCACCACTCGTAAAATTCACATGAAACCACATCCGGGACACTGGTGGTGTATATGTTTCCACGTCCTCACTACCGGTAGTGAAGATATTGACCACTTCATTAATATCAAATTTGAACCTCAGATCGGCATACCATTTTTCAGCATGCTATGTAAATGGCTGGAAGACTATTAAACTGTGAAACTGGCAATTTTTCCAGTTATTAACAGGAAAAATGATAAATAAACGATAATTACCAACATCAATTGGTTAAAGAAGATTGCAGACTTTGCATGTTTCCCAATTTGCAGGATACATTAAAGGATTTTATTGGAGTCAATTGGTCCTCATTAGGGAGTTCCAGTAAAATTGGGCAGCTTCCATTCCAATATTCGCAACATGTAAACTTTCAAAACATTCTATTTATTTCTCCCAGAATGACTTCTGTAAACTTTTCTTGTCTGTAAATCGAGCACCAACTGACTGACCACGGAAGCAATATAGAGATCGTTCAGGCAGGTGTTAACGTTTGTAAGGATGAGCAATCAGATGGGTTGTGCAGCAAGTTTCATATCAAAGATGCCTTGAAGGATTAGTCGATAAAGTAATAACATGTAAAATAAGTTGATCTTGTTGCAGTCCAGTCTCTTGAATCCCTGACAGATTTGTAGCCTGCATTACTCGTGGTATTGAAATGATCTACTCTTTTTAAAATATGATTCTAATGAACTGAAAAGTCTGCATACGAGCCAACTGGCCCATTGGGCCAGAGCTTATCCCGGTTTCCTTAGCATGATGTGACTTGGAAAAGGAAAAGAACAAGTTTTATTTGGTGGTAAGGAAATTCAACATTGTGGGTAACACTTACAGTAGAATGGAAAGCTGCAGAGTACTGCTTTACACCCGCTTTCAGAGTTACGTGCATAAGCGACATCTTCATTCATCTTTCAACATGCTATATAACGGCTGTTGAACTGTGAAACAGGCAATTTTTCATATTATTAGCAGAAGAAATGACAAAAAAATGATAATTACTGACTGAAGGCTGAAGAAGTTTGTGAACATTGCATGTGTCCAGATCTACAGGATAATTAAACGATTGGTGTGTAGTCAATCAGCCGCTCAGTGGTGACTTCCGGTAGAATTAGGCCGTTAATGAGTAAGTATTTGAAAGATGTAAACATTCAAAACAGTCGATATATCTCTCGCAGAATGACTCCTTGATACTCCTACCTTAGTTTGATGACAATTAAATCCATATTTTATGACTAAAAGTCGAGTTCGACCATAAAAGAGTCTGTTGTGGTAACATTTTGATTTCGGCCGGGTTACATAGCATGTTGAAAGATGGCATGTCGAAAGATGAACCAAGATGTCGCCCATGCACGTAACACTGAAAGCAGGTGTAAATGTTGACAAACTTGATTTTGTTTTGCCTGACCAAAAATTGTGAGAGGAACTTCCTTAAAGTTTCCATTTGTGAGAAGTTTCAGGCAGTGAAACAGGAATTTCAAAGGGTATGGGAAAAACTTGGAAATTCTGGAGGGGAGGAGAGTTAACAATTTTGGAATTCAAAGGGCATGGGGGTTGGGGGGTAGGACATAAATTATTTGGAGTTTCCAAAGGCAAGGAGAAGTTAAAAATGTTCATGCCGCTTTCGGTAGGCTATACACCGAATGCAAATATGGCGGACCACTCGGCCACCGCCCGGGACGAGTCGAATGAAAGCGAGGCTAGTTGGGCTTTGATATTTTGTTTTGCCGAATGCTTTTCTAAAAAGTCTTGCTTTGTTGTCGATTTGGTCCCTTTGTTTCGCCCTCTCTACGCGTTTTGTGTGTTCCTGAATGCCACCACAACAGAGTGGAATCTTCCACAGCAGAGAAAGTGTTCCTTTTTTCAGTTTTCTCGTTCGCCTCTGAGGGGAAACCAAAGAGACGGGGACAAGGAGTTCACATTCGCTGAAGGAACTGTTTAATTTCAGGTTGGAATTGATCTTAGAAAATGTTAGCTCCAAGTTGTTGTCATTTGGCTCAATGCTTTCACTGGTTTTAGCGACGGGGCAGTTGAAGTTCATTCGCTTGGTTATTGCACCGTAGTATTTATATTTACTTCGTGCGATTCCGTGCATGCGAGTGGACGCGAACGCAAATAATTTCTTCCTTTGAGACAGAGGATATCATTCAAGAAGAGATTTTCTTTAACTTGGGGAGGGTATTGTCCATGAAAACCGTGTTGGAACACCACCAGACACCACATAAGCTCCTCATTTAAACGATTTTTCTGAGATCTTCTATCCTGAAACCTAGCAAACAAACTTTAGTTCCCGCGGCGATCGTGAACTCCTTTTCTCCGTCTCAACGAATTGCATTGATCCACTATTTTCCCTTAGAGGTGAACGGTGGAAGATTATTTTCTATCCCCTCTCGTCGCATTCAGAAACACAGCAACTCGTAGGCACAGCGAAATAAAACAACAGATCGACCACAAAGCAAAAGTTTTCTGGAGAAGCATTTTCAAAACAAAACATCAAAGCCCAACTAACCTCGCTTTCATGTAGCTCGTCCCGGGCGACGACCGAGTGGTCTGCCATATTTGCATTCGGTGTATGTAACTATGTTTTCTGGAATCACCTATTTGCAAAGCAACAATATCCAACTCTTGCCCTGTTGGTTTAGTCATAGTTAATACTTTCATGGTCATTTAAGGTGATTCCCGGGTAAAAGAACCCGCCATAGATTTCCGATAAAACTTGGTATGGTGTCATTACCGTACAAGGAGATGTTAAAAACGTAATAAAAAGAGGGGGTCACCGTGCTTGTTTTCATGCCACGATGCTGACAAATATGGTTATTTAGGTGACTTTTGGTTATCCCAGTGCGCAACAAATAAGCTCAATTATTTTTCAATGCGGCGTGTTACATCGCACAGAGTTTGACTTTCTTTGATTGCTTATTCATCTACGTCCCAGAAAAAATGGCTTCAAATACCCTGCATTATTACTTGATATTTTTATCCCTTAAAGGAAACATAATTTGGACTTGCTCTATTGCGCTCGTTACGTCTCTATCTGTAGCATTTATTTCATTTGCCAAAAAACTAGCCATAGATTTCTGCCAATTTTTTTTCTCAGTTAATGCGGATATTGTTCTCATTGAATTTATAAAATAAAAAGTGGGGGTCACCGTGCTCGTTTAAGAGAAAAGGAGCTTTTATCTCGCTATCGAGCTTAGTTTAAGAGAAATCTCTTAATATGTTTTGTACGCGCGCACGCTCATGTGCGTGCGCTGATGACACAAAAATCGTGCACAGTAGGAATGCGCAATGCAAAACTCGGGAATCACCTTAAGGCATTTTTAATATATTTTACATTCCCAGGTCTTCATTCCTTTGAGTTTGCATAAATATATGAGTTTCTGTCAGAACAGGGAAAATTGTTGATGTTAAGTGGCTGCCTGTCTTAAGCAGGTGTCCATAAATAGGGTTTTTACTGTACTTGAAAAAGTACTAGTCAGTGAAATGAGTTGTACCAGTCACTATCTTTCATGTTTAAGGAACTACCTGAACATGAAAAAGAAGTTTATCAAGAAATGGCACGTCAGGATAAAGCAAACAAGAGATATCGACCAGCTCGGAATGATAGGATGGACTGCACTGGGGAGTACATTTCAGTAAGTTCTTTCTTTGCAAAAGAAGTGTTTTTAATTGATTGTTGTGAAGCCCAAACCACAATATTCACTCTGGCCGATCCCAAAGGATACCAACAGCTATCATGTATATGACTTGAATCTACAGAAACGCGTGGATACTGTCAGCTTGAATGAGAAACGACGAAAGGAGGAGAGAGAAGAGGTTAAGAGGGGATGGCTTCCTGGACGAGGTTTGAACCCAAGCTATTTAGTAATATAGTTTGAATTCACATTGAATTTGACTACTGATGTTTAGCAGTGGATTTTCTGTTTGGTTTGATCAGTGACGAGAGACAATGCTACGAATGTATCTTATTGTGTGAGGATGACCTACACTTTCTCTAGTCATTTTCTTTCAAGCAAGTAAGGGAGAAGCTTTCTTTACATGTCAAATGCCCTAATCTAGCATGATAGGTGGTTATTGGAGACAACATAACGAGAAATTATTAAAAATATTCACTAAAAAGTGAAACTTGCTCTCACTAGCTACATGTACTAGATAGTTAATAAAGATTCTAATAATAAAAGTACTTCAACATACACCATGATTATAAATTTTTTTAAAATATGAATGCTAAGAATTAATGTATATAAAATTAATACTAAAACTGTTCAATAGTATATACTGCTAGTTGTTTTATTAAAGACACGATTGACATCTGCTGGACTCTGATATCATTAGACGTATCCTAGGAATGTTTCTTCAAATGATGATATAGTAAGGGACAGTAATTCTATTGCTTTCTTGGAAGTTTTCCTATAGGTGTAGTCCCGAGTACCCAACATAATGTTTTCCTTGAAACCTTACTAAGATAGCCCAGGCTGAAAAAGTTTTCTTTTTCTCTTAAATAGCAGTTGGGTGAATTGAGATATTTTTACACTTTTTAGCTGTATGTGATGAGAGATTCTACATGGTTGGCTTTATGTCATGTTATAATCTCCCTGATGAAGGATTCCTCCCTTGTGAAATCGGTGCCGTGGAGTATTCTCTCAATGGGGGAATCTTACGAAAGATGCATTACTTTATCAAACCAGGTTTGTCCAAATGTAACAACAAACTAATTATGTGTTTAGCAGGTGTACTACACTCTGCTCTAAGAATTTACCATTCTGCAATTTTTGTGAACATGAATTTCTCAAACAGAGACCAGTGTAAGCATGAGAATGATTATATTTCACAGACTCCGTTCGAAATATATGAGAAAACAAATGGTAGGAATTTCCCTGTTAGTGCTTCAAACCACCTTTAAACGCCAATAAAAGGGTGAACCCCCCTAAAGAAAACAATAGAAAAGGCCTGGGTATACCCACAAGGCCCTGGGACCTAGATCTCGTGGTCCCATGATGCTTCGGTGGCTTTTTTCCTTGTGCTTCAAACCATTCGGTAAGTATTTTGCTTTGCACAGCCTTTTTTTAACCATTTCTATCCGTTTTTTAGGTTTTACCTCTGTGTTTTTACACAGTAGGTTTCTTCTTGGTGATATTGTCGCCTTTCAGGATATTTTAAATCGCTGAACATGTCCAACAGAAGACACAAGTCGCGAAAAAGGTCTCGCTCCCGGTCGCCATCTTCCCGCCAAAACTCTGTTTCGTCGCCTGACGTACATCATGGAGGGTCCCCACCGAAACGGCGCAAAGATGAAAGCGATTCCCTTCAGAAGATTCTTCAGTCGATTGAAAGTCTTTCCAGCCGAATAGACTCGTTAGAGTCCCGAGCAAATCAGCCAGAAACTATTACAGATACTGATGATGATGTTTTGTCGATTATGGCTGGTGAAACGTCAGGCCTGGAGATTATCGAACCTTTGGCGACCGAAGCGTCCTTTACGACTGCCACTTCGCCCGTTAGGGCACCCGTAGAGCCTATTAAGGCACCCGTAGAGCCTATTCAGGCACCCGTAGCGCCTATTAAGGCACCCACAGAGTCTAATAAGACATCTGACGAAGCTGAAAACTCAGCGAAATCTAGCGATGATCATGGGCTATTCGACCCAGTTGCCAAGTCAACCTCCTGGAAACCGTCAACCTCTTTCTCCAAGTTTCTAGATACTAATTTTCGGAGAAAATTATCTTACCAGCAATCTCTGGTTATAATGGATGACTGGGCAACTCCCGAAGTGGATGCACTCTCTGCTCCAAAACTCGATCAACAATTGTTGAATCAAGTACCTTTTAAAGTGAAAAAATTTGTACAAGAAAGGGATAAAGAAATGTTTAATGTTCAGCGTGCTTTCTTAAATGCAACGGGCCCACTTTGTGGCCTTCATGATTGTATCGAAAATGATTCAACTCCAAGTTATGAGGAAATTAAAGTAGCTTTGGAGCAAGCTCTTTGCCTTTTAGGCTCGGCCAATGCTCAGCTGTCTATCTTGAGACGACAGAGAGTCCTTGCAGCCATAAACCGCTCGAGGATAAACTTAGCGGAACTACCTCTGCCTAATGCAAAATCTTGGCTATTTGGAGATGACTTCCCCTCCTTGGCCTCAAAACAAGCCGAGTTGTCAAGGGGCCTCACGAAAAATCTGGCACAAACTACCGGGAAATCCTTTCCTAGACGTAGTCATAGTTCCCAGTCTCAAAGCAGACTTAGGGGAGACACCTTTAACAAGTATCAATCCTCTGGGCATTCAAACCCTTCTAAATCTCAGTCAAATTACCAAGGTTCTCGTTCAAAAAACGGATTTTTTCGTCCCCCTCACCAGAAGGGACGTCAGCCAGACTCTCAGAGTGCATAGTGTCTTGGAGAACTCTAACATCGGACCCACAGATTCTCTCAATTGTGTCAGGTTACAAGATAGGTTTCCTCAAAACTCCTTTTCAAAAGTCTCCACCATTTACCCAAGCATCGGGTCAGGAGGCACTCCTTATATCCCAGGAGGTGAACGAGTTATTGCAAAAAGGGGCCATACAGAAGACCCCTTTTACCAGAGACGGCTTTTACAGCCGCTTGTTCCTTGTACCCAAAAAGGGAGGATCTGTGCGTCCGGTGATAGACTTAAGTTCTTTGA
This sequence comes from Platygyra sinensis, assembly GCA_019787425.1. Lineage (NCBI taxonomy): Eukaryota > Metazoa > Cnidaria > Anthozoa > Scleractinia > Merulinidae > Platygyra > Platygyra sinensis. The sequence continues at coordinate 14,273 of JAHPZR010002052.1, forward strand.
ACAAGTTCATTGTAAGCGAGCATTTCCAGATGGAAAACCTCAGTTGCCTAAAGACGTTGCTTTTACCAGGAGATTTTATGACAAATATAGATTTAAAAGACGCTTACCTTTCTGTCCCGGTTCACGAGTCTTCCCGAAAGTTCCTTCGCTTCATTTGGAAGGGAACATGTTACCAGTTCAAAGCCCTTCCATTCGGCCTGTGTTCGGCCCCCAGAATTTTTACGAAAGTTTTAAAACCTGTTGCCGCATTCCTGAGGAGGAAGGCCATTCGTGTCCTTATATACCTGGACGACTTTCTTCTTTTGGCTTCAACAGTGGAGGAAGCTGTGAAGAATACTCAGCTGGTAGTGACTCTCCTTCAGTCCCTAGGTTTTACAATAAACCTCAAGAAATCATTACTGATTCCAACACAAGTGATAACCTTTCTTGGTTTCCAAATAGACTCAATGTGCATGATGATATCACTCCCGGCAGAAAAGGCCAACAAAATTCTAGACTGTTGTCGCCGTCTGCTCGTTTCTCAAAGTATCACACTGCGAAACCTAGCAAGTTTACTAGGCCTGTTAGAGTCTTCGAGACCAGCCATTTGGCGAGCCCCACTTCACTTTCGTCATTTACAGTCAGATCTGATAAGGGGCCTACAAATGAACCAGGAGTCTTACGACGCTTTGATTGTCCTGTCACCGAGTGCCAGAATAGAACTTGCTTGGTGGTTGAACCACACCCTCAATGCAAATGGCAGTCCTGTGCATCTTCCTCCGCCGGATATGATCATCACTACCGACGCCTCCAAGAAGGGTTGGGGTGCAGTGTATCTGTCCCTTCAGACCAATGGCAGGTGGTCACAAACAGAGTCTCTCCAACACATCAACTATCTAGAGCTAAAGGCGGCCTTTTTGGCTTTGAAAACCTTTCTAAAAGACAAGTCTCGCGTAACCGTATCTCTGCAGTTAGACAACACGACCGCCATCGCTTACATCAACAACAAAGGGGGTACCCGCTCGTCCCAACTTATGACTCTGGCCTTAGAGATGTGGGATTGGTGTCAGACAAGAGACATCTTTGTAATAGCTTCTCACATCCCAGGAAGAGACAACGTCTCTGCGGACAAGGAGTCCAGAGAATTCAAGGACATGAGCGAGTGGAAGCTGGACCCAGCAATTATTCAGCCTTTTCTGCTGAATTGTCAGACGGATTTGTTTGCGAGTCGTCTAACCCACCAACTCGCGGATTACATCAGTTGGAGGCCCGACCCGGGAGCCATCCACACAGACGCCTTTACGATAAACTGGGCTCCTCTACGGGGCTATGCCTTCCCCCCCTTCAATCTGATATCCAAAACCCTGACGAAAGTAACAATCGACCAAACAGAACTAATTCTCGTTGCTCCAGTTTGGCAAGCCCAGCCCTGGTGGCCGGTTCTTCTGAGACTTCTAATATCTCAGCCAGTGTTGCTACCGATCAGTCCAACCCTCTTAACGGACCCAACCAACCTGAACCGAGTTCATCCAATGTACCCTCGCCTTCACTTGGCCGTGTTTCACATCTCTACCAACGCTTCCAAGCGGAGGGCATTCCAACAAACGTTGCCGATCTACTTATCGCAGCAACTCGTACCTCCACACACAAAACCTACGAGTCTAGTTGGAACCGTTGGTGCCGCTGGTGTTCTGGACGGAAAATTGATCCTCTTTCGTCATCAATAAGTGACATTCTTATTTTCTTAACAGAAGTCTTTAACGAAGGCTTAGCATACCGATCACTCAACGTCCTTCGTTCCGCTCTTTCCTCAACTCATCCAAAGATAGATGGTTTTTCAGTGGGTCAGCATCCTTACGTTACTAGGCTCCTTAAAGGTGCTCTCAACAAACGTCCTCCGAAACCCAGGTATTCCCATACCTGGAATGTTGATGTTATGATTAAATACATTATTTCTTTGGGGAAGAACAACACTCTATCTCTTAAAACTATCTCAATGAAGTTAGTCACGCTGTTTGCATTATCCTGTCCTGAACGGATTTCCTCCTTGGCATCCCTGGATCTCAGACATTGTAACGTCCTTCCAGAAGGGGTGTCTTTCGGACTCACGGTCCCTAGAAAGTCTGGCAGTGCGGATAAACCGGCAGAAGCATTTTTTGCCCGCTTTGACCAAGACAAGAAGCTCTGTCCTGTGGAATGTTTTAGACATTATCTTAAATTATCCAGGAACGTTCGTCCCGTTATCCCGTCTTCTCTTCCCGATAAGTTGTTTATTTCATTTAGACGCCCCATAAACCGGTCACGTCTACGACGTTGGGGCGTTGGCTACGAACTTTTATGAGTGCAGCAGGAATAGACAGTCAAATTTTTAAAGCTCACTCTGTGCGTGGTGCGTCTACGACAGCAGCTGCCAATGCATTTGTCTCGCTGTCAACTATCATGTCAATGGCTGACTGGTCTTCTGCTTCAACTTTCAGAACATTTTACTATAAGCCCTTGTTTAATTCAGACTTTGCTACTGGGGTCTTATCCGCAAAGTAGATCTACATGTAAACCACCTCGGTTATCCTCCTGTTGAGTTTGTTTTATATATATAATTAAAATGTTCTGTTGTGTGGAACCATAGCAATGATATTTCTCTTGGTAGCAGCGTTAAAAACTACCATTTGTTTTCTCATATATTTCGAACGGAGTCTGTGAAATATAATGAGAATTATACTAGGGCCGCGTAGCGGCCTGAAGTTATAATTCAAATTATATGAACAGATGAAGTGAGAAATATATGAGCTTCCCACCCTTCTTCCCTCCCTTTTATGGGTACTCTCTTTTGTCTGTCTATTCCATGGCGTCAAAAAGCCACCGAAGCATCATGGGACCACGAGATCTAGGTCCCAGGGCCTTGTGGGTATACCCAGGCCTTTTCTATTGTTTTCTTTAGGGGGGTTCACCCTTTTATTGGCGTTTAAAGGTGGTTTGAAGCACTAACAGGGAAATTCCTACCATTTGTTTTCTCATATATTTCTCACTTCATCTGTTCATATAATTTGAATTATAACTTCAGGCCGCTACGCGGCCCTAGTATAATTGTCATTAATTTATAATTTGATGCAAAGCTCGATGTTGCAGCTGCTGGGATTGCCCAGTCGACGACCGAGTTTTTTTTCACTGGGGACTAACTTTTCACACTTTTTCACATGAAATACCGGTACTTTTTGCTGCGCTCGCCTAAATGCTGAAAAAACTTACAGTCAAAAACTACAAGTGAAGTCGTACCACTTCAAGATTTGCCTTCAATGAAACTGATTACTTGAAACTTGAACCCGCTAGGTGTTTCAAGAATGCAATACTGAATTGATTATTTGAAATTGAACTCCCCCGCTCGCTCAATCCAAGAATACGGCTAACAAGGTTCCATTTTCGCCAAAAATCAATTGTTTGTTGCGAACTAGTAAGTTTCAAACCTACTAGTCTTTTCCAGAATGCAATAGTTAATTGATTTTTCGGAAACGGAACCTCCGTTTAGCCGTATTCTTGGTATAATGGTTCTTTTCTGCTTTTTTTTTCTAGGTGACATTAAAGTAGGCCTTTCGATATACAGCTATGAGTACAAGTGGAGTTAATGGTCTAATAATTGTTGCAGAATTATTGCTTCTCTGTGAGATTTTTTGGCTCTGATAATTTTCTTATGGTGTCGTACTTGAATGTCTCACTTCTCCTCTCTGAGGGAATAATTTAAATCTCTATAGATTACCTCAGCAGTTGTAAACTTACCAAGTTCTTAAGAAACTTTTCCATCAGCCACAGGTGTTTTATTACAGTTTCTGCGGCAGGGGCAACTGGTCTTTCACAGGGTATCAAAATTAGGTCTTACAGCTAAGTTAATTTGCGCAAATACCTGTCGCCCTTAATGAAACCACTGCCCAGCCATTGCATTTAAGATGGCCTCAGATAAAATGGGATTCTATACATGGCCATGCGGGCCGTCTCCAACTCGTCATTACATTCACTGAGTCGACTGTACTGGACTTGGCACGCCACAACTGTAACACAGATCTGGTGGTGCCCCTGGACAGGTGTTACAGGTTCACACTGAGATACTTCGTCCTTCAAGGGACTCCCAGAACTAGGCGGAAATTGCTCCTCTAGATACAGCTCGGCATTACGGAAACGGCCATTGGCCTTGGTATAAGATTTCACTGCAAAGTAACACAATACCCCCTTGGCAATCATTTAATTGCTTAGGGCATTGAACATTTGATACATTAACTTCTAATGTTCAGTGTTGTATCATCTTCTAAAGTTACTTTCTCACATTAGTATTTTTTAAACTGTTTCTTTCCATTTCAGTGGTTATGAGTAGGAGGTATCACCAAGCTTTTGGGACACCAATCTTGCCGGGTAGGCAAAGTGGTCAGAGGATTACTAGTTAGTTTTGTATGGGATATTCGGATGGCTAAATTAACTTTTTGTAAATATTGATTTTGACACAGTCTTATGTAATCATGACTTTACCAGGCTAGGTAGCAGATTGTCATTCACCAAATTTGAATGACGTAGTTACGGCTGGAAGACTCAGTCTCAGATGATTTTTCTATTTTACCATACATTTGTCTATAAATTATTTTTTCCCTTGAACTGCATCTACCCAGCTAACTTAAGAGACAAATACCTATATGGAAAATTAAAAAATTTAAAACTGAACACTTCTTAGCCAAGGCTATATCCTTCAAACTTTGTGAATGCAATCTTCTACCTACTATTTTAACTTTGCAAACAAATTGTTGTAAAAATTCAATTTTTAAAAAAAGGTATTTGCCATCAGATTCCCATACAAACACTCTAATTTCTGACACTTTGCCTACTAGTCAAGATAGCATCAAAACCTTGATTAGACACATGATTTCATCCACTTTTTCGGGGATTAAACATGTATCCACCTATCATACCTGTGAAACCCAGGATAACTCAGGGTTCTTGTTAAGAGGTCGGTAACCGGTAAATTTTTACCGGCTGTTCAAGTAAATGTTACCGGCTGTTTCACTGAAATATTTACCGAAATTATCCAACGAATGTTCGTCTGTTCAAAGGTTAAATCCCATTTCGTTTATGGGAAAAAATTGCTTTCCCTTCGAACCAATGCTGTGAAGATATTTAGCAGATGTTACCGCTTTGAAAATGCATCATTTGTTGAAGCAATCCAACTTGTTTTTCCACCCCTCGAAACGACGTTCGCCATGTTTCGTTTCCATCCCTCTCGCGGCCAGGGGAAACCCCCCATAATCCATTGAGAAACGTTTACAAAATGGCGTCCAGACGTGGAAAACGACAGAAAGGTCTGTTAGAATTTGGTTTTCAACCAAAGCGTCAGAAAAGCGGTGGTGGGTAAAAATCAATAAAATAGTACAGTATAACCTACTTTATTTTGCTGAGTATTAAATTAATTTAACAGCCGCTGACACGCGACAGTGATCGATACGAACGTCAAGTTAACACTTGAAAACGCTTGCCCGTGCATTGTCTTCTGAATCCTGAGTTTTGAGCACTTGTATTTTCCCTGTTGCAGTCAAAGCTTAGTGGTATTTCAAAGTAGTTTTTAGTATTAAGTTTGTTGAAGAAAAGTAATATAATCTTGTAAGAAAAAATGAATAAACGTTGCATAATACTAAAGTGCCACAGTCAATAAATAAAAATGATCACTTTGACTATAACAACAATTTGTTGGTTCATGAAAAAGGGTGCCAGGAGTCATGTTAAAAGACACTTTCAATCACGGAAAACCCAGTAGCTCCCGGGGCCTTCGCCCCTGGACCCCCACCGGGGCACTGCCCCTGGACCCCGGTGGGGGCCTACGCGGCCCCCACACCCCTGGCGTGAAGAGCAGGTAACAAAGTTACCTGCTATTTCTGGTTTTTTACCCCTTCTATGAAAAAATGTCGCAAGAAACCCTGTAACTGATGTGGATAAACAAAAACATTTCTTGTAATTTTCTAGGTGAGAGGACTCATAAGATACCGGTAGAAGGTTTGGCTAAAAAGGATGACACATATCGCAAGATCTGGCTGGACCTCTTGTGCTTTGTCAATCCAGAACAGACTGCCGTTTTCCCTCCTGTGTATTCCAGGGTATGTATCGTAAGACCAAAAATTTTAATATTACTATTAATAGTAATTAATTTTTTGTCTGTCGCTTTCCAGATTTCAGAAACAAAACAAACTGAGTACTGTTTGCAGTGGTTGGCCCGAAATGCAGGTTAGAGAACTAGAAAAAAAGAAGTCTTTAGTAATGCAGTAGAACCTTGATTTTTTTTAATAAACCTCTATATAACAGCCTTTTAAAACAAATGATATTCTTAACCCCAATAATAGTAAATGTATAGGAAATAAGCCCAGTGTTATGGTGAACATAGTTTCCCAGTCCCTTGGCCCTTCAAGGTTCCACTGTGCAGGTGTATAAAACAGCATTCAGCGGACGGGTACAAATCAACTCGAACAGTATAATAGGTACAGGGACATAGTAAAGAAAGAAGTAACCAAGGTAATGAAGAAGCTTAGCTGGCTTTCTAGCCCAATACAACTTCAAAGGAGAGTGAAATGTCAGGAGAAAAGACTATTGAGAAAGTACTGTTGTTTTTTGTTTACTAGAAATGCCAAACAAACTGAAGAAGGTGTATGAACTAGAGGGACTAGTATGTGATTTACATGCTCATTTTACGGCTGCTTCTGGAAGTACTCTAAGCATTTCAAAATCAAAGGCCACAGAGCTTCTCTCCAGTACCATTTTCGACTATGAACCTAATTCAAGGTATGTTTGGACATATTGATATTTCTTGATTTGTGAGTTTTTGCAACTTTTTTATTTAACTGTAGACGGACATCCAAGGGGTTACTTCAACTCAGAAAAATGGGGTCTGGGGGTTTGGGGAAAAAATTCAAAACCTGAAATAGGGCTTTCTACGAGTTCTGATGTAGGGAGCTTTATTTGCGGTACAAAATAAGCATGTAATAGGGCCATATTTTTCTAAAGAATTAGATGAGTACCCCAGCAGAGTAGATCATAAAGTGGATGGTGTTTTTGCCAGCAGCCTGCTGCCTATTACTAGTATCCTGCAAAAATACTTCGAATGTATCCATAAGAGTGAGATCCTAATCTGTGCTTGGATCACCTCCCATCCTCCTTGTCACATTAAGACACCTCCCTGCTGTTTTAGATGCAGGCACAGAAACATTGGGTTAGGTGGCAGCTCTTGTCAGGTCTCACTTGAATGGCTTGATACAATAGGACAGACAACAGAAACATTGTCCCTAGCCCCAAAATAACAACAGCTGTTACAAATACACAAAAAGTGGCATTAAGATCGTTGATATTTTTTTGCCACAACGCATGTTAGGTTTCATAATAAACTTGGTAAACACCCTCATATCGAGAGCGGTCCAACACCATTACCGCTACCTGAAAACCATTTTTCTTGTCAAGAATATTTGAGGGAATTTAAGGAGAAAATCAATTGATGTTCTGAAACATTTTCAGGTGTGACTGGCATGAAAAAGAGGAGGTGAAATTTTGTGCACTGGGAACAGTCCTCCGCTACTGGTAAGAAATTACTGCTTTTGTCATCACTACCATAAATGTTAATCTCATGTTAAGAATAATGATCATTACAATAATTTTTGACCCAGATTCAGTTATCTCCCTTTAACTTTTATTATTTTCCAGCTACTGTATGTCAGATTTCCTATGCTCAGTTTATGGATTCCCTTGACTCCAAACCATCTTCCCGAGAGACCAGATGGAATATTCTGCACTGTAATCAAGCCAGCAGAGAGTAGCCGGTCAATGCAGGAAGAAACTCAGCCCAGAATGAGTAGGCCCATGCAGGATAATGGACCTTTTGCTTCAAGAGATTATCGTTACTACAATCAAGGGGCTAGTAACCAAGGTGCAGTACCTATATTTATACAAACTGTCTTCTGTCCCAGTCATGTCTGTCTTGATGTGTTTGATTTTAAGAGAAAAAGTCTAATTTTCTCTTGCTAGGTTCACAATGTTAGTGTAGCTTTGAATTTGAGAATTTACTAGATTTTAACAAAACTCTAAGCTTCTTCTGAGAATTGATCACATAAAGAAGAACCACCAGCAGCAGTAAATGTAGCTGAAAGCTTGTGAAGAAGGAGGAGAACAACAACAACAACAACAACAATACATGTACAACTACAACAACAACTATAACCACAACCACAACGAGCAGCAGTAGCCAAAAGCCTGTGAAAAACTGAAAGTTTTATATCCAAAGCTGTCAAGTTCAAGACCATGTTAATCAGTTTTGGGCAGAAATTTAAGATGATTTTTCAAGTAATTGGAAATAGTGTTTCTTTTCCCTGAAGGTCCCATTTCCAGCAGCAATCAAGGTGCCTATACTCGCTCAGGACCCACCTATGATCAACAGAGTCTGTACAGTGCACAAGATGACGACATTGAATATAACAGCAGAGCACAGACACCACCACAGGCTGCAGCCTGGCAGGTGTCTCAACGATCATCTCAACCTCGACAGCCTGTTTCAGGCTTTGGAGTGGGGGAGAGGACGGGGGAGAGGTCGAGGTAGTCAGCTCAATCAACCTCTTCGGCGACCAAACCTTCCTGGTATGTCTGCAGGTGGGACAGGTTCTGCTTTTCCAGGTGAGTTGTGAAAGACCATTTTGCCATATTGCTTTTTTTCTTCACTTAGTTAACCCTTTGACTCCTCTGCTACCCATAACCAGCCGTGACGTGCCTTGGTGTTTGTTAGACTTCTGACATCATCACTTTTGACTAAAATTGGCATCATTATACTGTATACTCAGCTTCTACAGGAGGAAGAGATCTTTTTTAGGCCCGTTTACACAGGCAATAATTTATTTTTGTCATGTTGGCAACTCAGTGCAATTTTTGTCGCAACAAAGTTGCATCAAGTTTTGAACATGTTCAAAACCCCTGCAATATCGCGGCGACAAATCACACTGAAAATCGCACCTGGTTTACACATGCGATTTTGAAGTTGCACCCTTAGCACGACAAAAATTGCATCGAGTTGTCATGACAAAAATCGCCTGTGTAAACAGGCCTTAATGATACCCAGGTCAGAGTGATTGCATGGACAAGCAAAATTGTCATAAAATGTGATGTCAGTGTAAAGAAAGGCATGCTGTTTTGTTGCAAATACCTTTTTGAGTAGATTGGAGCAAATTTGGCCCATATCCAGCCTGAAAATCTCTAAAATGTCTAAAAAATGCATTTTTGGCAAAACGCTCTGGGAGTCAATAGATTAGACACCAGGTCCAAATAAATGCTGATTATACACCGAATGCAAATATCGCGGACCACTCGGTCGTCGCCCAGGACGAGTCGAATGAAAGCGAGGCTAGTTGGGCTTCGATGTTCTTCCCGGCCAGGAAAACTCTTGCTTTGTGGATGACCTGTTGTTTTATTTCGCTGTGCCTACGAGTTGCTGTGTTTCTGAATGCGACAAGAGGGGATAGAAATCTTCCACCATTAACCTCTAAGGGAAAATAGTGGATCAATGCAATTCGTTGAGACGGAGAAAAGGAGTTCACGATCGCCACGGGGACTAAAGTTTGCTATTGTTTGCTACGTTTCAGGATAGATCTCAGAAAAATCGTTTAAATGACGAGCTAATGTGGTGTCTGGTGGTGTTCCAACACGGTTTTCATGGCCAATACCCTCCCCAGGGTAAAGAAAAGGTCTCCTTGCATGATATCCTCTATCTCAAAGGAAGAAGTTATTTGCATTTGCGTCCACTCGCATGATTGCACGGAATCGCACGAAGTAAATATAAATACTACAGTGCAATAACCAAGCAAATGAACTTCAACTGCCCTGTTACTGAAACCAGTGAAAGCATTGAGCCAAATGACAACAACTCAGAGCTAAATGCGATCGCTTACACATTTTCTTAGATCGATTCCAACCTGAACTTAAACAGTTCCTTCGGCGAATGTGAACTCCTCAGAACTCCTTGCCTCCGTCTCTTTGGTTTCCCCTCAGAGGCGAACGAGAAAACTGAAAAAAAGAACACCTTCTCTGCTGTGGAAGATTCCACTCTGTTGCGGTGGCATTCAGGAACACAAAAAACGCGTAGGGAGGGTGAAACAAATCGACTACGAAGCAAGACTTTTCTCGAAAAGCAATCAAAACAAAACATCGAAGCCCAACTAGCCTCGCTTTCATTCGCTTTCATTCGACTCGTCCCGGGCGACGACCGAGTGGTCCGCCATATTTGCATTCGGTGTATGCAAGGATGAGTTTAAAGTAAATCCCTATGATGTATTCAAGGTACCGTCACTTATTTGAGGTTTGTGCCTCCTTAAAACCAACCCTATCCACTGCATTCTCATTGATTAGGTGTTAAGCACTGACTCTTAGCATGGTTTTTTCATGCAAACTATTTTCTTTCCAACATAATGTAAACTGTCTATGATTTAGTTGTTATCAATACTGTCTTCATTGTTAGCAGTAGGTGAAGTAATTATAATGCTTTAACCTTGTGTGCTTTGTAAACCGCAGATGCATCTTGGAGCAGTATTGCTGCTTCTGAGCCATCATCAGCTTCTACAGACAATATTCCAGCATGGGCCAGAGCAGATTCCCAACCCCACTCTGCTGGACGAGGAGCATTAAGAGCCCCTGCCACCAGACCAAAAGTTTATGCTGGGGCAATGAATCCTCCAGCCCCGGGACATGCCCCAATGCCTCCATCTGCTTGGCAACAGCAGACTGCCTGGCAAGGAGGAAGTGGCATAGCATCACAGATGAATTCTCTTAATCTGAATGGCTAACATTGGTATGCTGAAGAGTTGTCATGTGGTTAATTCTTCAAGCAGCTCATGTCTTCTCTTGGCGAAGAATGCAGACCAGAGGAAGAATGGATGAAATGATCAACAAACATCTTTAGCTACTTGTATGACCAAAATCTCAGAGTTGGGACTGGAACAGTGCTCATCACCTGGTTCGAGTGATCGTAAATGCCAAAAAATGTGCTTGCGCCGAAGGATTCAGAGTCTCTGAATTGTCCCAAGAAGTTAGGAGAATTTGTATGTTGAGGACAGGGATCAAAGGGTCAGCTGTAAACTTCCTTCAAGTTGGCACAACAACCTATTTATTTTACTATGCTGGCATTTTATTGTGTGCACCTTCTGTGAGCAATTTTATTTTTAAAGTTGTGTCAATTACATTGGTACGGTGCCAATGTCACTAGTAAAGAAGACAAATGTATTTCAAAACAAGTAATATTTCATATCCCTAAAACCACAGCCCTCCTTGATTAATAATAGTTATTGATGCTGTAATTTAGAGATGTTTCCTTTTGTATCATACAATGTTCCCTTAGAAAAACTGTGAAATGGTTTATTGATTTAATTAATATATTTAGTAGTTGATAAGCCTTACTTTATTACCAGTTTGCAGATACTAAGTTTTATCTACCTTAACAGCTTTGCTAAACATTACCCAGTTTGAGGTCTGCTCTTTATAAACTAGGTGTTTAGAACTTCTAGCTGTTTGCATATGTCTCCTTCTCTGTGAGGTTCGTCCTTTCACTGTGGCAGAATTCTATCTTAGATCTTAAGTCGAGTTAGTCAAGCAGAACCAACTAGGCATTCATTCCTCCAATCCATGTTAATGTGATTTCTTTTGCATTATTCTCAGTGTTAAGCTTTAGAGCTAAGTTGGAATTTTAGCAGCATAAAATTGGCCTATTTCCAAGGTAGCAAACCAAAAGACAAATAATTTAACTGACAAGAACACAGTTATTGCTTGAATGGCTTTGGTGTTGCCACCACTTGTACCATTGTTTCTCATTTTTGGTGGGCATTAGGGAATAAAACCTCTATTTCTTCATCTTTTTGCTATGATGAGTAACAGTTATTAGACTGAGTGGAGTACAGTACAGGGAGAAATCAAGCGAGTAACTTGTAAATTAGACAATAGTGCAGCGTCAAGCCGATTTAAAATTAAGACCCTGATTACTCCCTGACAAGGTCAAATAACTCATAGGCTAATTCCGATATATTAAAATTTTAACTTGGCTCTGACGCTTAGGGAAATAAAGCAAAAGAAATTAATTATTCATCCTTCATCCTCAGTGCAATTTTCTTTGTTTATTCCCCTAGGCCTCGGAGCCACATTAGAATTTTAATATTTCGGATTTGGGCTATTAATTGTATCAATAACAAATTTCAAAATTAAAAGAATATTAAATTTTAGAGAATTTCTTTTGAGCAAAAAAGTGAACAGCGCCTTCCATAAGTTTCAAACACTAGGAAATATTAAGAAGGAAGCCATAAACGTCTGAATGACCAAAGCAATCCACTTAAGATAAGTTGTAGTTGGATACCTGTAATTGGGCACCCACATGATCGCGTGTTGACTATGTGACAAATGGTGCGTCATGAACCAATGACAATCGAACTTTGTTATTGATACAATAATTATTAAGATCATGTTCAGACTGCTTTTAAATCATGGCGCAGTGTCAAGAGAACCTGGAATCACAGTCACAGTTTCAATTGGCCAAATCCAATTAACGAGTAGGCTATCAGTTTTTTGCCTCTAGACAATCAAGGGAGCCAACAAACATGCTACAATTTTAATAACATTATAAAGGCAGAAACCAAAGTTTTACTTTTGGGAAATTGCTAAACGGAATGCAGTTCTTTCAGTTTGGGAACACTTCTTTAAAATATTTAAAAGGAGTATGCCTGCTGAGGCGCACAACAGAATACTTATGATATGTTTCTGTTATTTAGCCACTGACTATGTTATTGTTAGACCTTAAAAGATTGATGACAATTAAACGAAATTTAAGAAATTATTGGAACCAATGTAAGTGTTTGTGTAGTCTACACTAGTCAATGCCTTACATTAGTGCTGCATTTAATTTCAACTTTGATAAATGGATTATTGAAGGTTATTATGTTGTTCTGGAGTCTGGGTATGAGTATTGGCTGGTTCCCAGACTCCTGAATAATTTACAATCAGAACAAGTTGTGTTCTAAAATGTTGCTACAACTGTTATCCCGAGAATGTTACTATTTTCATTGCCGAGATGTAGTTATTGTTGTGAATCAATCATTGAAAATGGAATTAGTACTTAATAAAGAACTTGTTTTAATATGGTTGATTATAATCTCTAGCTCAATTCAACCCATAAACAGACCTGATTAGGAAGTTGTCATTGCCATAACGTGGTGCCCAATAGTCTTGGCAAGAATTCTGCCGAGATTATTAATACAATTCCCAACCTCTTGCTAGTGTGGACGTGAGGTAGTAAGAAAATAATAGGTTATTTAAATATTCATTTACCATTGTTTACATTGGTCCTGAAAAGCCCCGATGGGAGTGGCCATTTACGTATACAGTTTTTTCCACGTACACGCGTGTTGGAGAGGTGCGTGCGAGAGTGGCGTGCCAGGCTTCGTTCTTAAGACTCTTATTTTTCCTCTTTCCTCGTGTTACCACGTAACTCAACTCCTTTGCCCAACACAGGAATTTCTATTGTTTAGGGTTAACCGACTAATGCATGGGTCGCTTGACATTTTGTAAAATGAAACCTTCCATTCCACTTGGGTACTTCTGATCTCGACCCCGTCTGCTGCAGGAGCGTTTTTTTTTTGTTTTGTTTTATCGGTGGTTGAAATGGACATGAACTGTTTCTAGAAGTTAAGGTTAGTAGTAGGAACGCTGATAACGAGACTTCAGGTAATGAAAAGAACATTTTACTGCTGAGAATATTAAGGTTGGCGTGACTAAAGGATCCTCCCTAGACGGATCCACCGTTAAGCGTTGGGCCTGACACGACGACAGTGGGATCCTAATTTAAGATGTTCGTTCTATGTAGGTATACATCTCCTGTTCATTGTTACATTTATACGTCGAAGTGACTGATTCTGGAGAAGAGAAGCTTTAATGTTTCAGGCAAGCTGGATGAGGTTCGATTTGCATTTGGATCATTTGTGTTTTGTTGCTGTAATAATTTTATTATTTCTATAATCTTTTAATCTCGATGTTTTATTAACTTGTGAGGTGAAATTCATAAAGGCTTCTAGCACATCAATGTTGACTTTTAAACACTGAATGAGTAGTCTCCTTGGGGAAAGTAAGACGCCAGATTAATTGAAATGTTAGCAGATTTCGTATTTCTGTGTAAGGAATTTAGTATTGTCATGACGACTCGTTAGAGCGATAAACAAAGCCAATGAACAGGAGATGTATTCCTACATAGAACGAACATCTTAAATTAGGATCCCACTGTCGTCGTGTCAGGCCCAACGCTTAACGGTGGATCCGTCTAGGGAGGATCCTTTTAGTCACGCCAACCTTAATATTCTCAGCAGTAAAATGTTCTTTTCATTACCTGAAGTCTCGTTATCAGCGTTCCTACTACTAACCTTAACTTCTAGAAACAGTTCATGTCCATTTCAACCACCGATAAACAAAACAAAAAAAAAAACGCTCCTGCAGCAGACGGGGTCGAGATCAGAAGTACCCAAGTGGAATGGAAGGTTTCATTTTACAAAATGTCAAGCGACCCATGCGATTGGTCGGTTAACCCTAAACAATAGAAATTCCTGTGTTGGGCAAATGAGTTGAGTTACGTGGTAACACGAGGAAAGAGGAAAAATAAGAGTCTTAAGAACGAAGCCTGGCACGCCACTCTCGCACGCACCTCTCCAACACGCGTGTACGTGGAAAAAACTGTATACGTAAATGGCCACTCCCATCGGGGCTTTTCAGGACCAATGTAAACAATGGTAAATGAATATTTAAATAACCTATTATTTTCTTACTACCTCACGTCCACACTAGCAAGAGGTTGGGAATTGTATTAATAATCTCGGCAGAATTCTTGCCAAGACTATTGGGCACCACGTTATGGCAATGACAACTTCCTAATCAGGTCTGTTTATGGGTTGAATTGAGCTAGAGATTATAATCAACCATATTAAAACAAGTTCTTTATTAAGTACTAATTCCATTTTCAATGATTGATTCACAACAATAACTACATCTCGGCAATGAAAATAGTAACATTCTCGGGATAACAGTTGTAGCAACATTTTAGAACACAACTTGTTCTGATTGTAAATTATTCAGGAGTCTGGGAACCAGCCAATACTCATACCCAGACTCCAGAACAACATAATAACCTTCAATAATCCATTTATCAAAGTTGAAATTAAATGCAGCACTAATGTAAGGCATTGACTAGTGTAGACTACACAAACACTTACATTGGTTCCAATAATTTCTTAAATTTCGTTTAATTGTCATCAATCTTTTAAGGTCTAACAATAACATAGTCAGTGGCTAAATAACAGAAACATATCATAAGTATTCTGTTGTGCGCCTCAGCAGGCATACTCCTTTTAAATATTTTAAAGAAGTGTTCCCAAACTGAAAGAACTGCATTCCGTTTAGCAATTTCCCAAAAGTAAAACTTTGGTTTCTGCCTTTATAATGTTATTAAAATTGTAGCATGTTTGTTGGCTCCCTTGATTGTCTAGAGGCAAAAAACTGATAGCCTACTCGTTAATTGGATTTGGCCAATTGAAACTGTGACTGTGATTCCAGGTTCTCTTGACACTGCGCCATGATTTAAAAGCAGTCTGAACATGATCTTAATAATTATTGTATCAATAACAAAGTTCGATTGTCATTGGTTCATGACGCACCCATTTGTCACATAGTCAACACGCGATCATGTGGGTGCCCAATTACAGGTATCCAACTACAACTTATCTTAAGTGGATTGCTTTGGTCATTCAGACGTTTATGGCTTCCTTCTTAATATTTCCTAGTGTTTGAAACTTATGGAAGGCGCTGTTCACTTTTTTGCTCAAAAGAAATTCTCTAAAATTTAATATTCTTTTAATTTTGAAATTTGTTATTGATACAATTAATAGCCCAAATCCGAAATATTAAAATTCTAATGTGGCTCCGAGGCCTAGGGGAATAAACAAAGAAAATTGCACTGAGGATGAAGGATGAATAATTAATTTCTTTTGCTTTATTTCCCTAAGCGTCAGAGCCAAGTTAAAATTTTAATATATCGGAATTAGCCTATGAGTTATTTGACCTTGTCAGGGAGTAATCAGGGTCTTAATTTTAAATCGGCTTGACGCTGCACTATTGTCTAATTTACAAGTTACTCGCTTGATTTCTCCCTGTACTGTACTCCACTCAGTCTAATAACTGTTACTCATCATAGCAAAAAGATGAAGAAATAGAGGTTTTATTCCCTAATGCCCACCAAAAATGAGAAACAATGGTACAAGTGGTGGCAACACCAAAGCCATTCAAGCAATAACTGTGTTCTTGTCAGTTAAATTATTTGTCTTTTGGTTTGCTACCTTGGAAATAGGCCAATTTTATGCTGCTAAAATTCCAACTTAGCTCTAAAGCTTAACACTGAGAATAATGCAAAAGAAATCACATTAACATGGATTGGAGGAATGAATGCCTAGTTGGTTCTGCTTGACTAACTCGACTTAAGATCTAAGATAGAATTCTGCCACAGTGAAAGGACGAACCTCACAGAGAAGGAGACATATGCAAACAGCTAGAAGTTCTAAACACCTAGTTTATAAAGAGCAGACCTCAAACTGGGTAATGTTTAGCAAAGCTGTTAAGGTAGATAAAACTTAGTATCTGCAAACTGGTAATAAAGTAAGGCTTATCAACTACTAAATATATTAATTAAATCAATAAACCATTTCACAGTTTTTCTAAGGGAACATTGTATGATACAAAGGAAACATCTCTAAATTACAGCATCAATAACTATTATTAATCAAGGAGGGCTGTGGTTTTAGGGATATGAAATATTACTTGTTTTGAAATACATTTGTCTTCTTTACTAGTGACATTGGCACCGTACCAATGTAATTGACACAACTTTAAAAATAAAATTGCTCACAGAAGGTGCACACAATAAAATGCCAGCATAGTAAAATAAATAGGTTGTTGTGCCAACTTGAAGGAAGTTTACAGCTGACCCTTTGATCCCTGTCCTCAACATACAAATTCTCCTAACTTCTTGGGACAATTCAGAGACTCTGAATCCTTCGGCGCAAGCACATTTTTTGGCATTTACGATCACTCGAACCAGGTGATGAGCACTGTTCCAGTCCCAACTCTGAGATTTTGGTCATACAAGTAGCTAAAGATGTTTGTTGATCATTTCATCCATTCTTCCTCTGGTCTGCATTCTTCGCCAAGAGAAGACATGAGCTGCTTGAAGAATTAACCACATGACAACTCTTCAGCATACCAATGTTAGCCATTCAGATTAAGAGAATTCATCTGTGATGCTATGCCACTTCCTCCTTGCCAGGCAGTCTGCTGTTGCCAAGCAGATGGAGGCATTGGGGCATGTCCCGGGGCTGGAGGATTCATTGCCCCAGCATAAACTTTTGGTCTGGTGGCAGGGGCTCTTAATGCTCCTCGTCCAGCAGAGTGGGGTTGGGAATCTGCTCTGGCCCATGCTGGAATATTGTCTGTAGAAGCTGATGATGGCTCAGAAGCAGCAATACTGCTCCAAGATGCATCTGCGGTTTACAAAGCACACAAGGTTAAAGCATTATAATTACTTCACCTACTGCTAACAATGAAGACAGTATTGATAACAACTAAATCATAGACAGTTTACATTATGTTGGAAAGAAAATAGTTTGCATGAAAAAACCATGCTAAGAGTCAGTGCTTAACACCTAATCAATGAGAATGCAGTGGATAGGGTTGGTTTTAAGGAGGCACAAACCTCAAATAAGTGACGGTACCTTGAATACATCATAGGGATTTACTTTAAACTCATCCTTGCATACACCGAATGCAAATATGGCGGACCACTCGGTCGTCGCCCGGGACGAGTCGAATGAAAGCGAATGAAAGCGAGGCTAGTTGGGCTTCGATGTTTTGTTTTGATTGCTTTTCGAGAAAAGTCTTGCTTCGTAGTCGATTTGTTTCACCCTCCCTACGCGTTTTTTGTGTTCCTGAATGCCACCGCAACAGAGTGGAATCTTCCACAGCAGAGAAGGTGTTCTTTTTTTCAGTTTTCTCGTTCGCCTCTGAGGGGAAACCAAAGAGACGGAGGCAAGGAGTTCTGAGGAGTTCACATTCGCCGAAGGAACTGTTTAAGTTCAGGTTGGAATCGATCTAAGAAAATGTGTAAGCGATCGCATTTAGCTCTGAGTTGTTGTCATTTGGCTCAATGCTTTCACTGGTTTCAGTAACAGGGCAGTTGAAGTTCATTTGCTTGGTTATTGCACTGTAGTATTTATATTTACTTCGTGCGATTCCGTGCAATCATGCGAGTGGACGCAAATGCAAATAACTTCTTCCTTTGAGATAGAGGATATCATGCAAGGAGACCTTTTCTTTACCCTGGGGAGGGTATTGGCCATGAAAACCGTGTTGGAACACCACCAGACACCACATTAGCTCGTCATTTAAACGATTTTTCTGAGATCTATCCTGAAACGTAGCAAACAATAGCAAACTTTAGTCCCCGTGGCGATCGTGAACTCCTTTTCTCCGTCTCAACGAATTGCATTGATCCACTATTTTCCCTTAGAGGTTAATGGTGGAAGATTTCTATCCCCTCTTGTCGCATTCAGAAACACCAGCAACTCGTAGGCACAGCGAAATAAAACAACAGGTCATCCACAAAGCAAGAGTTTCCTGGCCGGGAAGAACATCGAAGCCCAACTAGCCTCGCTTTCATTCGACTCGTCCTGGGCGACGACCGAGTGGTCCGCGATATTTGCATTCGGTGTATAATCAGCATTTATTTGGACCTGGTGTCTAATCTATTGACTCCCAGAGCGTTTTGCCAAAAATGCATTTTTTAGACATTTTAGAGATTTTCAGGCTGGATATGGGCCAAATTTGCTCCAATCTACTCAAAAAGGTATTTGCAACAAAACAGCATGCCTTTCTTTACACTGACATCACATTTTATGACAATTTTGCTTGTCCATGCAATCACTCTGACCTGGGTATCATTAAGGCCTGTTTACACAGGCGATTTTTGTCATGACAACTCGATGCAATTTTTGTCGTGCTAAGGGTGCAACTTCAAAATCGCATGTGTAAACCAGGTGCGATTTTCAGTGTGATTTGTCGCCGCGATATTGCAGGGGTTTTGAACATGTTCAAAACTTGATGCAACTTTGTTGCGACAAAAATTGCACTGAGTTGCCAACATGACAAAAATAAATTATTGCCTGTGTAAACGGGCCTAAAAAAGATCTCTTCCTCCTGTAGAAGCTGAGTATACAGTATAATGATGCCAATTTTAGTCAAAAGTGATGATGTCAGAAGTCTAACAAACACCAAGGCACGTCACGGCTGGTTATGGGTAGCAGAGGAGTCAAAGGGTTAACTAAGTGAAGAAAAAAAGCAATATGGCAAAATGGTCTTTCACAACTCACCTGGAAAAGCAGAACCTGTCCCACCTGCAGACATACCAGGAAGGTTTGGTCGCCGAAGAGGTTGATTGAGCTGACTACCTCGACCTCTCCCCCGTCCTCTCCCCACTCCAAAGCCTGAAACAGGCTGTCGAGGTTGAGATGATCGTTGAGACACCTGCCAGGCTGCAGCCTGTGGTGGTGTCTGTGCTCTGCTGTTATATTCAATGTCGTCATCTTGTGCACTGTACAGACTCTGTTGATCATAGGTGGGTCCTGAGCGAGTATAGGCACCTTGATTGCTGCTGGAAATGGGACCTTCAGGGAAAAGAAACACTATTTCCAATTACTTGAAAAATCATCTTAAATTTCTGCCCAAAACTGATTAACATGGTCTTGAACTTGACAGCTTTGGATATAAAACTTTCAGTTTTTCACAGGCTTTTGGCTACTGCTGCTCGTTGTGGTTGTGGTTATAGTTGTTGTTGTAGTTGTACATGTAGTTGTTGTTGTTGTTGTTGTTCTCCTCCTTCTTCACAAGCTTTCAGCTACATTTACTGCTGCTGGTGGTTCTTCTTTATGTGATCAATTCTCAGAAGAAGCTTAGAGTTTTGTTAAAATCTAGTAAATTCTCAAATTCAAAGCTACACTAACATTGTGAACCTAGCAAGAGAAAATTAGACTTTTTCTCTTAAAATCAAACACATCAAGACAGACATGACTGGGACAGAAGACAGTTTGTATAAATATAGGTACTGCACCTTGGTTACTAGCCCCTTGATTGTAGTAACGATAATCTCTTGAAGCAAAAGGTCCATTATCCTGCATGGGCCTACTCATTCTGGGCTGAGTTTTCTTCCTGCATTGACCGGCTACTCTCTGCTGGCTTGATTACAGTGCAGAATATTCCATCTGGTCTCTCGGGAAGATGGTTTGGAGTCAAGGGAATCCCATAAACTGAGCATAGGAAATCTGACATACAGTAGCTGGAAAATAATAAAAGTTAAAGGGAGATAACTGAATCTGGGTCAAAAATTATTGTAATGATCATTAT